>JANZLD010544054.1:0-14375 GCA_026413575.1 Erythroxylum carthagenense
TGTGAATGAATGCAATGAATGGTTTTAAAATTTGATGACTTCTGATTATGTTAGATGATGCCATGTGTAAGTTGGATATGTTTAGCTCTATCATGCCATTATCATAGGATATGTACTTGAATGTTTGGGTATGTACCCTATGGTAGTGGGATGTTGCACATAACTTGTCATTTGAACCCATTGTCCTGTCATTAGTCTTTAGTCTACCTCTAGTTGCAGGATAAGTAATGAAAGAGGCTTTAGGGTTTATGGACATTTTCCACACAATATTATAACAATGAATGAAAGGATTACGAGGCTTAAGAGTTTTGATGCATGAGGAGTTTGAGTAGTCTCCATTATTGCTTAAAGACCCAAAAAGCTTATCTGGTGTATGTCGATTAGGCTGATAGCTAGGAAACTAACTCTAGAGCCTATCAACACCCTTACCTTGAAAGTGTTAAAAATAGTGATTAATCACACTGTTAACTTTTGTTTGAAGTGAGATTCTTGAAAGAAGAGGAAGGGCATCTTCCTTGAGCTTAAGAAGACTATGTGAAGTCCAATTGTCAAACCAAAACCATGCTCCTTGATTCCCTATCTGCATTTTGATGAAAGGGTAGACAATAAGCTTGTTTTTTAGGAGCTGAATGAAAGGCCAGGATATCTCTTTTCCTTCAAGAATTTGCCATAAGCTAGTTTCCCTGAGATAATACTCATCGATCCATTTACTCTAAAGTGATTTTTTATCCTTGAACAATCTCCACATTCTTTTTGCTACTTGTATAGTTTAAAAAGTGTGAATTAGAGTGAGACCAAGCCCTCCTTCTTTCTTCTTCTAACAAAGTTGTTCTCGTTTGATTTTAACACCCTTAGCATCGCCAATTTTGCCTGACCATAGGAAGTTTATAATGCATTTCTCTATCTCCTTAATAATTCTTTTGGGTAGAAGAAGATGAGTACTCTAGTGTATATGAAGCTTGTTCAAAACATAAATGATTATCTGAACTCTATTTGTTTGAGACAAATATAAGAAAATTATACGAAATAAATTATACAAAAAACCTAACCTTTTTGATAACTATCGATTTCTAGTAAGAGCAAAAAATATTAGTAAATTTTCCTATTGAACGAGAATTCATATGGGACCCTTTCGTGCGTAGGTGTTAGACAATAAGATTAAAAGCAAAAATTTTAAACAAGCAAGGCTTTGAATTCAATCTTTACATTTTCTACAGATATTATAATGCAAAGTAGGAAAGGAAATTCTCACTATTTTTTAAAATTTGGCACTTAAAATTAGTGGGTTTAGAAAATTTTACTGATTTTGGAAATTGTGATAAATTAATTTGAAAACCAATGAAGTCTAAAAACATATCTTCTATACAAGTTATGAAATATTAATCATCTCACCAAATATGATCAAAACAATAATTTTTAATCTAACCTAAAATTATTTAATATTTTATTTTATAACTAGGTCAGCCAGACACTTAAGGAATTTTGTTATATTTGTCATCTTTTTATGAATGAGATTTTTGGTATATTTATTGAGTACAACATAATTATTTATCGGACACCTGATTATAAAGTTCAAATTTACTAATTAGTTTAGGTTTTTCTTATTACCTTATAATCCTATATATAAATAATTTTTAAAAGATTAAATCTATAACATAAATTAGGAAGAGCGACCAAAGAAGAGCATAAGTTTTTCTCCATTTCATAGGCATTACATAAAGGTAATTTAATAACGTTCAGTGATAATTATATCTTCTAATTTAAGTATTTTAATATTATTTTATTATTTATTATGATATGATAAGGTGAAAAGAAACGGGCTTGCATCCACCACTTGAGATTGGGAGGCGTATGAGAGGAGATCAGATTTTCTGCTTTTTATAAATCAGTTCCTACTCTATTTTATTAAATATCAGCCATAAATTTATATAAGACTCACACAAATGTGGTACGGGAGGCTATGCCTTGTTACATTATCAAAAACGATTCTTAGCAGCTAATATCTCTACTCTTACATTTAGGGCATTATTGAATAATCTTATAATTCGTTCCTATTTGCGGCTAGCTTTTTGAAGTCAATTTGCAATTCTGAAAGAGATATTAAGTAGGTGAAGAACCTAATCTCCCAGGTTTTGTAGCAAGCATAATTAACGTTATATGGTTGTTGGATTGACTTGATCTTAATTTAGTCACTTTGATCGTAGCGTATTCAATGGAGAAATTAATCGTATGTTCAACTTTCATGGTGGAGAGGGAATGCACAATCAGAGTCTATGGCCTTAAATGCCTGGAAAATCTAAACAAAGCGTTGAGGATATCTCAATCCATTAGTCAAAGTCCCACGAACATCATGGTCTCTATCAGTGTCTGCTCATGATATTTGTGAGTTTCCATTACGAAACTTGGAGATGTAAACCTACGGCGGGGATCCATTGACATGATACCATGGAATGACGTTGGAGGAGCGTGGTGGTCCCGTAGATCAGTAGTACCAAGTCGTAGAACAGGCCATGAACGTCATCATCACCGATGTAGAACATTTGCTTCAACTCCCTCTTGGAGGCTTCCCATATTTTGGACAGATTATTCTTGAAAATACTGTCCTTGTTGAATTTCTTTAGTATTCCCTAAATTATTGCCAAAATTATGGTAGCAATTGTTAGTGGAGAGTTATCTGAATATAGTGAAAGTCTCTCAACGAAGAAAAGCCAACAGGCATTAGATGGGCTCGTTTTTCCATTCCTACGATGATTTGTTTCGTGTTTCGTGATTGCAAATGGGGAGGCAATATTCACCATCATAAATCTCATTTATTTTGTAACTGTGGAGGAAGATGCCTCACGATAGTTTTCATATTAAAATGTTTACTTTAAAAAAAAACATATTTCTGACCGTACTATGAGCAAGTAATTGTAATGGGAGTGAAACAAATAGAAAATCAATGATCAAGATAGTGATATATATGCTAAATCTTAGTATTCAATTGTGGTTATAACAGACGAACGACATTGTAACAAAATACAATTCAACCTGAAGGAGGGCCGAGTTGGGGCCTGAGAAGATTTGCATAGACGCGTATCTATCTCCAGCATGTAGCTCGTAAAGCACAATTGTTTGCCAGGCCATTCAATCAGCGTCTAAAGTTTTAGAAACCTGAAAATGACAATTACACCTTCCTAGTCTCTTAATAATGACAAAGCTTTGGATAATCATTGATCAACACTGCTGACTTAACCATTTTATCGGTTTCCACGTCTCTTTTGGCTTTGTTTTTCGGAGTGTTGTCGGTGGGACTTCGTCCACATTCTGATCTGATCTGATGGGTAAACGGGATTTGACTTTCACTTTCTTCCCAAATTCATCTTCAACATTTGTGGCAGAGGTTGCCGAAAGCATTTAAATTTTTATTTCTTTCGAATTTCAACTATTTAAATTAAATCTATTACTTAATTTATATTTATAAATTTATCAAATTAATAATAATAATAATAATAATAATAATAATAATAATAATAATAATTTGAGTCAAATCTATTTAATTTAAATTCATGAATTTAGGGATATGTAAATTTTATAATTAAAAATTATTAGGTGTCTAATGAAGACACGTTTTATAAAAAAATCTTTAAGCATCCTAGGTTTCCTGCAAGAGTTTTAAGTTGTCTTGAAGCCTGAAGGTCGTTATCAATGCCTTTGTTTAGGTCCCTAACAAGACTTAAAACATGGAAACCTGAAACAAAATCTTGCAGAATTAATACATCATTAATATAATAATAATTCGTCACTGGAGATATTTTTTAGATGATAAAGGAGGATATCTTCTACTGATTTTATCTTTGATCAAACTTTTATTATAGTTTATACTTTCCCATCCGATACTTTTATTTCGATTTGATTGCCTTGTTGAGGTTGATTATTTATGACTCATTAAGCATGTCTGTATGTCAACTAAAACAGGTTATTCCTGAATTTGAACCTATAACAAGGAGGAAAAGATCCATTTTTGCATATATTTTTTTACATGAAAAGGAAGAAAAATTTGAAAAAATTAACCCGACATATTCTATAAAAAGATTGAGATGCGCCAGATGGGTGCATGTTCCAGTAAAATACTCTCAAATTTAAACTTAGTTGTAAAATTAACTAGTCAGTTTGTACATCGATTATCTTCTTTATATAAATATGGCATGATAAAATAATCCAATTTTGAGTAAAAAACTCATTCATGACTAAGAACAAGAAGTCGAGGGATATTTTCACATATTCAATATAATAAGAAGTAGCTCACACAAAGTGAGAGAGAGTTTCAACTCAAAGCTCATACCTCCTAGTTACGGTTTTATGCTTTAAACAAAACCTTGCCGATGCAATGATTCACCTAGCTATTAATGTCAAGAAACCTACCGAATTGTTTATCCATCTTATACTTTTACCAAATCAAGTAATTCAGAAACCTAGTTCCTTCAGGGGAAGAAAAAAAAGAAGAAGCCACTTGTTAGCAGCATTAAACAGCCAGTTCCTTTTAATTAAGTAGATTTAAATGTGATTGGACAGACACGGGAGAGAACCGGCGGTTATACCTAACATAAAATAACTGCAGGTAAGTGAGTCTTACCTTATTACCGAACCCGTGAAGTACGCTGTTCTAAATTCTCGTTGGCTCCGTCAGCCCCACCATTTCACACGTAAGCACGCGCAAAGTACTTTAAGTTTTTGTAAATAAAAAAAAAAAGGCATAGTAAGTTTTAACAGGGAAAGTAAAGTATAGCTCCTCGATTTTTAGAATATAAACGCGTAGAATATCTAGAGATGGAGTTTCCTTATATAATACTGGTCATTGTGGTCAAAGATAGAGCTATAGAGTCTAGAGACAAGGGCGTTAGAGATGCTATAAAATACAGAGCTTGTATAGTTCAGAAGTTACTGTAAACGAAAGCCGAAGACGAAAAGCCGGCTCATCCCATCCCCCCCTATTAAGACTTTCCCACACTCCCACCTACGGAAGTTTGTTTCTTTTTTTCATTTTCTTGACAAAAATTTTATCTTTTTTGTTTATTTTAATGTTTGTATAAGGTTGTTGCCCATTGGTGTGTCATCAACTTGGATTCCTTAATTTTGTCCTTCGACTGATCAGATAGAGAAGATAAGAGAAGAGAAGAGAAGAGAAGAGATGCCCACCAGGAAGATTTCTTTTGATGGGATTTTGTAAAAGGGCTTGTCTTTTCGAATATGTTATTTTGATTCCGTGTTCATATATCTGGTAGCTTGAGGCGGATTGAAGATTTGGAAGACGATTTGGGTTGAGTTTTTGGGAGATGGGTTGTTTTCCTTGTTTCGATTCAAGGGAAGAGGAAAAGCTGAATCCGGAAAAAGCATCGCATGATCGGAAGTTAAGCTCTCCTGTTGCCTCTCCTAACCTTTCAAAACTATCTTCTGGTTAGTATTGTTTACTGTTATCAATTACTGAACTTTTTCTTCAATTTTGTGTGGTATCTGTTCTTACTGTGCCATTGCTTGATCTGATCTGTCACTTCTAACTGCGTGCTGATTGCTACGAGTATATCGATCATGCTGGTTATTCTTTCTCTTTTTCTGTTTTCAATGATTGATTGAGCTCTAAAATTTTAGAGGTATAGATTCAAATCTGTTCAGCATAAAGCTGTTACGAGTGCTTATGTTTTGTGTGTTAATCTGATAACTGGGCTTGATCTGATTGGTGGATAGAAGGTTAAAGAGTCTGTGTTTCAATATCTTGACTCTACTCTTAATTTTGTGAAGCTACGCTTTTGCTAAATATGGCAATCAAAACCCCTGTTTGTGCTTTATGAGTTTCTAGTTCATCCTTTTGCCTCAAAGATGCCAGTTTCTTATTGAACTGTAATCCCATTGGTCTTCCTTATATTGAATTCATTTCATTTTTCAATATAATACCCAGGTGCTGATAGGCTTAGATCAAGAAACAATGGGCAACCCAAGAGGGATTTACAGCTTCCGAAGGATGGCATGCCTGCAGCTAATATTGCAGCTCAAACATTTGCTTTCCGCGAGCTTGCAACTGCAACAAAGAATTTCAGGCAGGAGTCTTTCTTAGGGGAAGGGGGATTTGGACGTGTATATAAAGGTCGCCTTGAGAGCACTGGTCAGGTGAGTCCTTCTGTCATTCTCCATCTTGTTATGAGTCTAAAATGCACAACTTTTTAAGTTCCTTTCCTGATAAAGTTTTTCTCTAGTCGAGGAGAGATGAAAACAAAAGATTCTGATTGGAATTTGTCCTACTCGTCTTTATATGATGTGCATTTTAAGGGCAGGAATTGAAGTGAAATGCATTTGCTATTTAATTTGATGGTAACCTATTATCTTATCCACATACAACCTGAAATGTTAGTGCTTAAGAGTATTATGCTCTGTTCTATTGCGATTAAGGGAGTATAAAAATTTAAGGTTGTAATACAAACATCTCGAGAACCAGGTAACAAGTTGGTCAGGAACCCTAAATTGTGAGACTATCCTTCATTACCAACATAGCGTGATTGTAGATTGGCTTGTGAAGTTCTAGAATTCCGTAATGTAGAACTTGTAGAGATTCTGATTGGCTAAATGAATTTGTGATAGGTCATTGTTACTGTCAGGCTCTGCTGATGTCTTTGAAAAATAGAGCAGATATTTTCACTGATTTAGCTTAGCTGGGGATGGTCATGGTTGCGGTAACTTTGGCTGCTTGACTTTTTTTGGTTTCTTTTCAGGTTGTTGCTGTTAAACAGTTGGATAGAAATGGCCTCCAGGGTAACAGGGAATTTCTTGTTGAGGTTCTTATGCTCAGTCTATTACATCATCCAAACCTTGTGAACCTTATTGGCTATTGTGCTGATGGGGAGCAGCGGCTTCTTGTGTATGAGTTTATGCCTTTGGGATCATTGGAAGATCACCTTCATGGTAAATATTGCTATCCTCTGTAACAATCATTTAATGTTTTGCTACTTTGACTTCAACTCTCTCTCTCTCTCTCTCTAAATTTTTTTTGGTCCCAGTAGATGCAAATCTCTAGATAATCTGAACCTAGTGGCAACGAGATTTCTTTCTACTGTCAATGCCAATTATCATGGTAGGGTGTGACATTGGAAATGCCTGTTATGTTCTGATATGTATGCAAATTTTACTGGCACAGACCAGTAAAACTACCAATTGGTATTTCTGGTTTATTCTCTACTGACGTATTTGCTGATAAGTGTTCATCTAACAATTAGATATGCTAGAATGCTTCCGTTTTTTTTGGGGGGGGTCACTTTGAGGCTTATTAGATAAGGAACTATTCTATCACTTCTTAATCAATTAAGTTATATATTACCTTCTGCAGACCTTCCACCTGATAAGGAACCATTAGATTGGAACACAAGAATGAGGATTGCTGCAGGTGCAGCCAAAGGTTTGGAATACCTGCATGATCAAGCCAACCCTCCTGTTATTTACAGGGACTTCAAGTCATCCAATATATTACTTGACGAAGGATTTCATCCAAAGCTTTCTGATTTTGGACTGGCAAAGCTTGGACCCACTGGGGACAAGTCACATGTTTCTACCAGGGTTATGGGCACTTATGGCTATTGTGCTCCCGAGTATGCCATGACTGGACAACTCACTGTGAAATCTGACGTCTACAGTTTTGGTGTAGTCTTCTTAGAGCTTATTACAGGACGTAAAGCAGTTGATAGCAGTCGACCACATGCTGAGCAGAACCTTGTCACATGGGTAATGAAATTATCCTTTCGGTAGTATCGTCCATCTTCTCATCTTCCTGTAAGATAAACATGTTCTGCACTGAATTATTGGGGAATCGTGACATTCTTTGTGACCTGCAGGCACGACCATTATTCAACGACCGTAAGAAATTTCCAACATTAGCAGACCAGCGACTACAGGGACGTTATCCAATGAGGGGACTGTACCAGGCTCTAGCCGTGGCATCCATGTGCATTCAGGAGCAGGCGGCGGCTCGTCCACTAATCGGAGATGTTGTCACTGCTCTCTCTTATTTGGCAAACCAGGTTTACGAACCTAACTCAGGGCATAACCACAGAGCTTCTGGAAATAGAGATGAGAGAGGTGGAAAGTTGTTGAAGAACGAAGAAGGCGGAGGTTCGGGACGGAGTTGGGACTTGGATGGTTCGGAGAAGGAGTCTCGGAAGGAAACTGCAAGGATGTTAAATAGGGATATGGAAAGGGAACGTGCTGTGGCAGAGGCCAAGATGTGGGGAGAGAATTGGCGAGAAAAGAGAAGACAAAGTGCTCAAGGAAGTTTTGATGGCAATAATGGCTAGTCCCGCAAGCTATCATTCTTGACATCAATGTTCCTGCTTCTATCTACCTGGTCCTGGTGATAGCTTGAAACATTGCGGAGATGGTGAAACAGAATATTGTTCAAGGGAATTGGTGTCGATACGTTCTTAGTCTTCTTTTAACCTTCATGCTCAGTTTTTTTTTGTTCCAAGCATAGAACAAGAAGTTGAGGGGGGATGACTTCTGCGACCGAGGAAAGGATAATTTGAGAATGTACACTACCAGCTAGGAGAGCCAGAACAAGAACAAGATGTATTCAACCAATTTTGAGACAGAAAAAGCACATCTGACTCATGTTCTGCATGCTCTTGTCTGTTTCTCGTGTTTCTCTTTTGTTTTTTTTTTTTTAAAGAAGAACAAAACAAAACATTGCAGTCTGTAATTTGTAGTTTTCCTCTGCATCACAGCTTGCCTACTAATTGATGCAAGTTTCTTGATAAGTACTTCTACTTCTGCTTACTTGCTTTCTACTTAATGTTTCCAGTTTTTCTACCCCATTTGGTTTTATGCATATATAAAGCTCTAATTACATTTAAAATAAGGATATATTTTATTTTATTCATAATTTTGTTTAATTTTATAATGAAATTAAAAATATCAATCAAATATAAAAAATTCTTATAAAATAATGTCTAAAAGTTAATTTCATCAGACTCTCAGTTTTGCGTACTTAAAGCACCTTATATACACGTAAAACATTTAATAAGTATATTTTTAATTAAAAACAAGAATAAAGAAGTAAAAATAAAATTTATTTATTACTAAAGTAATTTTAAATTATTAAACTTTTTGTTACTAAAATTTACGTTTCGGTGATGTGAATAAATCTAGTATGCGTTGCATGTTAACAAAAATAAATCTCTGAAATTTGAATACTTAAAATATAATTTAACCTCACAAGAGCAAATAACAGTAAGAATTATATTTATAATAAATTAAAAATTTAAACAAATTTCATATTTAAAGTATAATTTTTCATCTCGGTAAATTGTTAACGAAATCTGAAGTAAGAGCAGTCCACATGATTTGGAAGCGTACCGTACGGGAGAAAAAGAAAGGACAGTAAACCACTGTGGTGAGGGACTCGTAGCCTTGTAGAGCCAGATTTGCCAGCTTATCAACTCGTCAGGGTTTAGACTGTCCTGTGTTATTGCTTTCCCTGACGTGACATTATATATGAATACAACACTATAAGATGCTGAACATCATCTTTCAGATGTCAAACGTATGAATCAAGAAAAGAGACCGATCAAACTTAACAGCTAAACTTAGGCATTTACCATGAAGACACAGAGCATACAGCTGAACTATACATCAAAGAGCTGTAAAGTGCAAATGAAAGGTGTTCTCCAGAATTTCAGGAATGACACTGACATCACACAAATCAGACTTCGTCTCCATTTGATTGCAGACCCTCTTGAGCTTCCATGGCTTTCTCTTGTTTTCTGGGCTCCGCTTGTTCAAGCTCTTTAGCAACTTCGTCCACTTCGGACTTAGCCTCCACTGGGTACACTTCAGATGCTCCTAATGTGCTTAGTATCACGATAGTCTTCAAGTTCTCTGGTAACTTTTGGTCTTCCATGACTTCACTTGCATTCCGGTAGACTGCATACAGCAGCATCTGAACTAATCCCAAGAGGAATCCCAGTATGTTTGGTAGCTAACAATTCCAACAAGAAACAAAAAATTAAAAGATTTAGTCGTAGGAACTTGTCTTAAATAGGTAAAGTTTTTAACTTTTTGAAGGAAATCGAAATTGCTTACTGCAACACAGAAATCCTTTGCAAATAGGCCATAGAAAAACCACGTAATTGCTGTCAAGGTGAGGAAGAATGATAAAGGAAACGGCATGAACTCTACACTTCTGGTCCGAATAACTTGTGCCTGAAAAATAAATAAATAAAAAACCACGAAGCTTAATGAATAAAACTGGCATTGAAGTTGCATACAAGACAAGGGTTTTTAGTGTTTAATCTAATATTCACCACAATACTCAAGGGTGAAGCGAAGACGCTGACATTAACAGCCACATTAATCCAACCAAGAACCTTGGCACGAACTGAATTTTCCACCAAAAATTCTGTAATAAGTAGGATTAAAGAGAACAATCCCATGTTCATAGTAGCAAACACTTTGATGGTTGAGATCTGCATGCATAATACATTTAATTAAAAAGTTATTTAATATTGTTATAGAAAGCAATAAGAAAAATGTTTTTAAAGTGGTAATACTCTGTTCTTCCTCGATGCGTAAGCAATATATAAGCCAATATATATGGTCTCTATGACACATCCAAAAGAGTTGATGGTGATAAGAAGAAATGCGTCGTCTTTGAGCATTGCATAGTAGAACCAAAGCATGGAGCTGAACAACGCCATAAGATAAGGCAGAGATTTGAAGCCTTCGGTTGATCTTTTTCTGTGAATTCTCCAAAATGTTGGCCTGCATATAAAAATAACAAATTATCAGTTTCTTTTCCATTTCTGCACTTGATAGAAAATCTTGGCAGTAATACAACAATCAAATAGCACTTACATTGGGGCCAAGTATACCATCGTTGACACTATGTTACCTGTCAATAAGTAAAAAGGAACATATTATTTATTTTATTAAAGGAAAAGGATGACTTTCTGGGAATTCATAAAAAAAAACATGCATGATAGAGTAACTATTTGTTTTGCAAGGAATATTCAGGCAAATTAATTGCATGTGCCGCAAGCTCTTCCCTGATCACGATTTGACAACAAATTTATTGTCATTTGCATTGGCTACTGAAAATCTAAAGGAGTAATGATTTCTTATACTATGTCAAGCAAAAAACTGAACCTTTTCTCCATCTTGTAACAAAAAGGTGGGCTGATGATGAGATTCAAAAAGAGTGGAGATGGATTCTTTAGAAATGAGAATTATGGGCAACGCATGTTGGGTAATGGATGGCTTTGCATTACAATAACCGTTCTTATAGTTCCTAAAAAGACCTGTAAATGGCATAGTTGGGCACAAAAATGTTAACAATATCTACCTAGAACGCCAAAGGCAAAAGCCAGTGGATGGTGGGAGCTCATTATCGCCATCTCCAGAAAACAAAAACAAAAAAAAGAAAGTCTGTGTATAATGATGTGTTTGATGGATGTCTGAAAGAACAGAAGAAGCAGGAGACCCTCTAAGGGAGCCCTAGCTCTCTGCCTTTAGAGATTAACAAGCAACCGAACCACCACAAATCTCATGCAGAGAAGTGAGATTATGATGGTAGGTTGACACAAAGGCTTTATATACACATTTTTTCCCATTAAGACAACAAAACAGTAAGAATTTTGCAAAGGTAGAGGGAGTGTGCGTATTGAACTCATTCTAATTTGTTGCATGACAAGTGGAGTATTAGTAGGTAACGTAGCATAGTATGATAACATCTGCGATTCCACCGGCAACCTCCACTCTCCCCCTCCTCGCGTGCCTTTAATTTCCACGCTACATATGTGTAATTGAAAATGCTTTCACATTTCACTCCTTAAATTGTTTATTACTTGCTAATTATTCTGTACTTTCGGTTTATATATTTTCTAACAACATACGAATTAGTTAGATACAAAATGAATTGAAAGTCAAGAATTAGTATTTAACTAAAGGGATAGACTAGAGTTGCTACATTTAGAAACAAATTATTAGATTTGGGTCACTTTCTCGGCAGAGCTCAAAGCCTAAATATAAAAGAGTGTTTTAAACCCTAAAGAAGTTTAGAGAAGAGTAGTCAGCCAGAAGAGAAAAGAGAGGGAAAAAGATAGAAAGAAGAAAAAAAAAATTTTCCAACTTTGCGCAGTATTCTTCTAACCTTCGATCGCATGATAATTTTTTGTCAGATCGACCTAAAATTTTAACCAGAGATTCCTCTCTCATTGTTCTTCATTCTGAATGGTGGATATTAGATTTGAAGGTCTCCAAAGTGCCCTGGTCTTCAGTCTAAGTTGCTGATATTTTAAGGATGATATTGTTCTTAACTCTTTGATTCTTTCATCTTGTTGATGATTATTGTTGTATTTTTTTGAGTTGAGTGGTGACTCTAGTTATATCTAGAGGTGAAAAACTCTTTGTAACTTGATTGATGATAGTTGAGTTTTTCTTTACTGAACTAGGTCCCGAAGTTTTTCCTTTCTCACATTAAAGGAGGTTTTTTACGTAAAAATTGCTTGTGTTTTTTATTCCTTGTTGCTTAATTTCGTGCATTGGTGAGTTTGTTGGCTACTGTTTTTCTTTTGGATTGGTTGTGGTTGTTCACACAGGGAAAGGTTTATTGGTTTTGGTTTGTTGTCGCTGCGTGACCGACACCTCCTTTCTCAAACAAGTGATATCAGAGCTATTTGGTTCGGGATATTTGTAGTTGTGATTCAGGTGAACAATGGAAGTTATCAACACTAGTGGGATGGTTACTTTGAATGGCGCCAATTATGCTCTTTGGAAGGGCAAGATGGAGGATCTGCTTTATGTGAAGAATTTTCACTTACCAATATTTGCCACTAAAAAGCCTAATGATAAATCGGGTGAAGAATGGACTCTGATGCATAGACAGGTATGTGATTTTATCAGACAATGGGTTGACGACAATGTGTTGAATCATATTTCTGGTGAGGCATACGCTCAGAACTTGTGGGAGTAGCTTGAGAAGCTATATGCTCGAAAGACTGGGAACAACAAGATGTTCTTAATAAAGAGGATGTTAGCTTTGAAGTATAGTGATGGGACTACTATGACAGATCACTTGAATAACTTCTAGGGAATTATGAATCAGTTGTCAGTAATGGGGATTAGATTCAATGAAGAAATACAAGGTTTGTTTCTGCTTGGCTCCTTACCAGACTTTTGGGAAACTTTTAGATCTTCATTGTCAAATTCTACTCCGGATGATGTTATCTCTATGGATCTTGCCAAGAGTAGTGTATTGAACGAAGAAATGAGAAGAAAGTCTCAGGGTTCCTCTTTGACAGATGTCTTAGTGACTACCTCTATGGGGAGAAATAACAACAGAGGTTCTCAAAACAGAGAGCAAAGTTGAAGTAAATCCAAAGGCAGATACAAAGATGTTAAGTGCTTTTATTGCAATAAGAAAGAGCACTTGCAAAAAAATTGCTGGAAGTTGAAGAAAGAGAAGAAATGCAACAAAGACAAGGAAGAAAAGAAAGAGAATGACAATGAGAATTATGTTGCTATTGCCACTGAAGAAGACCTTGTGACAGTCCTTGATGAGAGCCTAGTTGGGGTTGTTTGTGATGAATTAAGCTGGGTTGTAGATACTGGTGCTTGTTCTCATGTTACATCAAGGAAAGATTTTTTTTCTCATCTTATACTCCAGATGACTATGGGGTATTGAAAATGAGAAATGAAACTATTTATAAAGTTTTTGGCATTGGGACAATTATATTAGAAATAGGTACGGGAACTAAACTTGCTTTGAACAATGTTAAACATGCACCTGATATTCGTTTGCACTTGATATCTGTTGGCAATCTTAATGATGAGGGTTATGTGAATACCGATGGTAGTGGTATGTGGAAGTTCACTAACGGTTCCTTGGTAGTAGCTCGTGGTAGAAAATACTCTGGCTTATACTAGCAAAAGCTTCAGTATGTACTGACAGGGTAAATGTAGTTGAGAATGACTCTTCAGTATTATGGCACAGGAGACTTAGCCACATTAGTGAAAATGGATTGAATGTGTTAGTCAAGAAGAATCTCTTATCAGATTTGAAGGGTGCTAAACTAAAAAAGTGTGAGCACAACTTGGCTAAAAAATAACGCAGAGTTTCTTTTAAGACTAATCCTCCTTTAAGAAAGACTGAGTTGCTTAAGTTGGTGCATTTAGATTTGTGTGGTCCTATAAAGACAAAGACTTTGAGAGGTGAATTATATTTTGTTTCCTTCATTGATGACTGTTCCAGGAAGTTATGGGTCTATGTCTTAAAGACCAAAGGCCAAGTGTTGGGAGTCTTTAAACAGTTTCAGGCTTCCGTTAAGAGAGTGACTGGAAAGAAGCTGAAGTACATTCGTAGT
>JANZLD010546038.1:0-14360 GCA_026413575.1 Erythroxylum carthagenense
TACCCTTACCCTTTTTAATCCTCTAATTTCTTAATTAAACCCTAATTAACCTCGATTATACTCCAGTTAACCAATATTAAGCCCAATTAAATCAAACTAAACCATAAACATATAAAAATCACAATTCACGCTTAATGACGTCATAAAAGAAAGTTCGGGGTCTAACACATGATCTGGAGTTAGCAGTGATAGTTTTTACCCTGAAGATTTGGAGACATTATCTGTATGGGGTGCAAACGAAGATTTTCACCGATCATAAAAGTCTTAAGTATTTGTTGAGCCAAAAGGAATTGAATTTAAGACAAAGAAGGTGTTTAGAATTGCTCAAGGATTATGACTTGTTGATTAAGTACCATCCAGGAAAGGCGAATGTGGTAGCGGATGCCTTAAGCAGGAAATCCTCTATAGCTCATGTTCAAACAGTTTATCTGCCGCTATTAGAGGAGATGGCTAAGCTTAGGATAAGTTTGAAACAGGAGGAACCTGAATGTATTGTTGCTACTTTCAGAGTGAGACTGATACTTAGGGAGAAAGTTAAGGACTTATAAGCACAGGATGCAGAATTGAGTGAGCTTCGAGAAGAAATTCATAATGGCAAGAAACCTGAAGTAGTAGTGAGGGATGATGGACTTATGGTTGTAGGAAATATACTTTGTATCCCAAATGTCAAGAAAGTAAAGGATGAAATACTGGATGAGGCTCATAATGCACCTTATGCCATGCACTCAGGTAGCACCAGGAAGTATAGAGATCTGAAAGAACATTTCTGGTGGAAAGGCATGAAGAGGGATGTAGCAGAATACGTGAGTAAGTGTCCTGTATGTCAGCAAGTCAAGGCTGAGCACCAGGCACCTTCAGGCAAGTTAAGGCCGTTGTCTATTCCTGAGTGGAAGTGGCAAAGGATAACTATGGATTTTCTGATGGGTTTGCCTAAGACTGGTAGGAAGCATGATGCCATATGAGTCATTGTTGATCGGTTGACAAAATCGGCCCATTTCCTGACAATCAAGCAAACTGACTCTCTACATGTGCTAGCCAAGAAATATATTGATGAGATAGTAAGATTACATGGGATTTCGGATTCAATAGTCTTTGATAGGGATCCTCGATTCACTTCGAGATTCTAGGGAAGCTTACAAGAGGCTCTCGAAACCAAGTTGAATTTTAGTACAACTTTTCATCCCCAGACGGATGATCAATTTGAGAGGACCATTCGGACGCTTGAGGGAATGCTTAGAGCATGTGTAATGGATTTCAAGGGAACTTGGGATGAGCATTTGCCATTGGTCGAATTTGCTTATAATAATTCGTACCATTCGAGCATTCAGATGGCTCCATATGAAGCACTGTATGAAAGGAGATATAGAACTCCGATATGTTGGGACGAAGAAGGAGAAAGGAAACTAATAGGGCCAGAGTTACTTCAATTGATGGTCGATAAGGTTATCTAGTTAAACAACAGCTTAAGGCAGCACAAGATAGAATGAAGAGTTATGCCGATGCACACCGAATGGAGATGGAGTATGAAGTTGGTGAGAAAGTCTTTCTTAAGACATCTCCTTGGAAAGGAGTCATGAGGTTTGGCAAGAAGGACAATTTGAGTCCAAGATATGTGAGTCCATATGAGATTATAGAGAGGATTAGATCACTAGCCTATAGATTGGCACTACCACCAGAATTGTCACAGATACATGACGTCTTTCATGTATCCTTGTTGAGAAGGTACAGATCGGACCCATCCCACATTATTCAGACCACTAAGGTTCAGTTGAGAGATGATCTAAGTTATGAGGAGACTCCAGTAGAGATTTTAGACACTAAGGAAAAGGTCCTGAGGAACAAGATGGTTTAACTGGTCAAAGTCTTGTGGAGAAATCACTCTGTTGAAGAGGCCACATGGGAGCTCATGGAGGCCATGAGGGAAAAGTATCCACACCTTTTCAATAACTCAGGTAAGAATTTAGAGGGCGAAATTTTCTTAAGAGGGGGAGAAATGTTGGCCATTGAAATTTTTTTTTAGCATGATAAGACTAATTTTTGGGATCTTGCTAGATTATTTAGGTTGGAATAGATTAGCTTGTAAATGTGGGTAAGATAATATGGTATAGGTTAAGGGCATTGAACTATTAAAGTAGTGGGAGAGTGCAAGGCCAAATTTAGCAAGTCACTTAAGTTTAAAAACCATAAGGCATTAAAGGAATGGCAAGGTGGACTTTTATCTTTCATTAAGGGTAAAATGGGAAGAAAGAAGTGTTGTTTCCTTCCTTAAGAAGGAGGAAAATGAAAATGGGAGAGGAGGAAGTGAAATAACAAAACCAAAGAGAGGAAGAAGAGAGGTTTCGGTGGTTGAGAGGAAAGAAGAGAGTTGAGCTAGGGTTTAATCTTTTCTAAGTCTTCTAGAGAGATTTTGGTATTGCACACGAAGGGAAAAACGTAGAGAAAGATAAGAGCTTTCTTTTGAATTAAGCATTTCTTCATTTAGAGAAGATTTGAGGTAAGAGCATTATAAGGATTTGGATTTTTGGAAGGGTTTTGGTTTCAAGAGCTTAGTAAATGCATTGGTTTAAGTATTCCAGGATCAATTTCATGCATGAGGTCCTTTGGGTTTTCCTATTTGAATTCTTATGATTTGGGATTTTTGTTTATGTTGAAGAAAATCAAGAAGGGCAAGAGGAGCAAGAGGAGAGGCATATTTGAACAAGCTATAGTCAAGGACTTTAAGGTGGGTTTCTCTTTTATAGTTAGGTGATAAGCTAATAAAAGTTTTCTGTCAATAAATGACAATAAATAATTTTTGCAACCACCTCATTCATATGCATTTAATGTTGTTAAATAGTGCAAGATTGTCTTACATGCATATACATGATTTGTGTGATGATTTATGGAAAGTTGTTTTTAAAATAACTCTTTGAACTGATGCATGATTATGAAACCATATTTTTTTTGGAAATAGTTTTTAAGATGTAACAAGCATATGAAAAGCAAGTTTTTAAGAGAATGTGCCTTTTTGGGCACCAAGCTTACAAGATTTTGAAAATCTATGTGTTATGTGAGTTTGTGGTAGTCCCTCAAGAACCGTCACGTGCACGTTGACCTAAGTATAGGCTTCTCCCACCTGCCCGCTAGTGGCATGGAGCTCCCTCAAGGACTCCTTCAAGAATTCACAACTACACAGGACCATTTCATTAGAAATGTGTAGTGCGTCATGTTTCGGACTTACCCAAACCATTTGATGTGTTTATGTGCTCATGACAAGTTTCTTGGAGTAATGCATTCATGATTTGCATACCCATGAATTTCTGCATGGAAAATATTTTAAAAATGTCTTTGCTTGTTGCAAACTATAAAATTGTTACCTACGGGCTTTAAGCTCACCCCCCACTTTCCTCCCCATAAGCAGGTGATGAGCAAGAGATGAGTAATCAAGGGCTAAGACATCACTCCACTTTTGAAATGTTGTAAATTTAAGCAAATCTAGTAAACCAAGGCTTTAGTTGCATTTTAAGCAATTGATTGTTCATATATCTTTTGTATTTTGGGATATTTTTGAAACATTCATGTATTGGGGGCTTGAAATGCCCACTAAAGCTTTGAAAAACTACGATCTTTTGATACAATTGGTTTATGATTTTGGTTTCGCCCATGATTCTCAAGGTTACATAGGGGAAAAATTCGTATACTGAATTTTGGGATATTTTTGGGTTGATGTGAGCTGATTTAGGCAAAATGGTCTTCTTGGAAGTTGTAGATGATCCTTCCAGCTTTCCAACGATATAGAGTTTGTAAATTTTGGATATCAGAGGTGAGAGATATGAGCATTACAAGTTATGATGATGCATAGGAGGTGTGTATGTGGCAGCGATGGAGATTGATCTTAGTATGACGTCAGCATCATCTTAGTATGACGTCAGCATTGTCTTAGTCTTCTTTCATCTTAGTTTTGGTACCTAAGATGCTTCGTCTTAATTTTGCGTCTTATTATGACGTCAACATCGTTTTAAGATGACGTCAACATCGTCTTAATCTTCTTTCATCTTAGTTTTGGTACCTAAGACGCTTCGTCTTAGTTTTGTGTCTTAGTATGACGTCAGGATCATCTTAGTATGACGTTAGCGTTGTCTTAGTCTTCTTTCTTATTAGTTTTGGTACCTAAGACGCTTCGTCTTAGTTTTGCGTCTTAGTATGACATCAGCATCGTCTTAGTATGACGTCAGGCTCGTCTTAGTCTTCTTTCATCTAGATGCTTTGTCTTAGTTTTGTGTCTTAGTATGATGTCAGCATCATCTTAGCATGATGTCATCATCGTCTTAGTTTTCTTTCATCTTAGTTTTGGTACCTAAGATGCTTCGTCTTAGTTTTGCGTCTTAGTATGACGTTAGCATTGTCTTAGTATGACGTCAACATCATCTTAGTTTGTATCATCATTTTCTATCTTATTTCTGATCATTTTAGAGGCCGAATCACATTTCTAGGTCTTCACAAAAGTTGTAGATCTAGAACTCTTCTTTCAAATGGTATAAGAACAAAGTCAATCCGACACCTGTACTGAGAGTTATGGTAATTGGGCCAATGCATGTACAAAATGAGTAAGGGCATGAACATATTGGATTCGTTTGGCCACAACTTCTTCGTCCGACCTCCGATTGAGATGATTCTTGAAGCGTTAGATTCCTAACACATTTTTCTTCCTTCCCAAATTGATAGCCATTGGTATTGAATCCTGAAAGATTAATGAAAAGGAATTAAGGGATCGGTTGGTAGGGCAAGACTTGGTTGTGAACACACTTTGGATTTTTAAGCACAAGGTTTATGACTCCGGTGGTTGGGCTCCAGATCAGTATGGTATCAGAGAAAGCGTTGGACTCTAGAAACAAGCGAGGTACAAAAGATGTGGCATGAGAGTAAGAGTTTGATTCTGGAACCAAGCGGGATCCAACAGCTTTGGTATCAGAGAAAGCATTGGACTCTAGAAACAAGAGAGGTCCAACAGATGTGGCATGAGAGTAAGAGTTAGATTTCGGAACCAAGCGGGATCCAACAACTTCGTCTTAGAATATACAGTAACTTCATCTTAGAATGTTTAGTACTTCGTCTTAGAATGTACAGTATTTCGTTTTAGAATGTACAGTAACTTTGTCTTAGAATGTACAGTACTTCGTCTTAGAATGTACAGTAACTAAGACGATGAACAGTAACTAAGATGATGCAACATTACAACTTGTAATGCTCGTATCTCTCAACTCTGATATTTAAAATTTATAAACTTTATACCATTAGAAAGCTAGAAAGATCATCTACGACTTCCAAGAAGACAATTTTACCTAAATCAGCTCACAAGAATCCAGAAAATATCCTTGAAGTCAGTACATGAATTTTCATAGCTGGCACATTCACATATCCTATGCAACATCAGAACTTGTAAAGGTCCTAATTTTCCCACTACGATATCCAAAACTTACAAACTTCATATCGTTGGAAAGATGGGAAGATCATCTACAACTTCCAAGAAGAATATTTTTACCAATGCTACCTAGATCATCCTAGGTTCTCACCCGAAGCTAGTACACAATTCTATCCCTGTGGAAACTTAAAGTATGAAATATACACTACCCGATAATAAGCACATCCACAATAGAACTTCTTCAATACTCAATTTATTTCCAAGTCAAAGTGAAGTTCACACATAGCTTCCATACATAGCTTTAATTATATATTGACATTACATCAAAGTCTTAACACAAGTTACAAAAATACATTGGATGCTCGATGTTCAATATGCTTATAAAACTATTCGAAAGTCTAGCCACTAACTTAGTACAAAAGCTAACTATCCTGGAATTTATCCAATAGCCTTGTAAAGATCACTAATCTTCTCGATTTGCACCTGAGGAGTGGGAAAAATATTGGGTTGAGCTACACAGCTCAGTGGCTAAGATATTTATAGCTATAGGTAACAAGCCACACACTCAACATATATGTGAATATTCATATATGCAACCATGTCGTTTTTTAATCTAGTAATACAAGTTCAACATTCACAATTTCAATTCATAACTTACAGCTCAAACATGATCAAAACATGACACACATATTTCATTATAGCTTAACATATCAAAATGCAAATGCACAAACAATTGGCTTGAGAGTACCGTAGAACAAATCAGAGAAACCAAGGTTTACTCCGTAAACAAAACGAGTCCACATTTGGGATCTCGTGGGCCACAAGCGGGCAACCGGGACAAGGCTTTTTGTCGACTTACACGTGACTAAGAAATGGTTCCTCTGTCGCCCAAACAGAATCAAATTTCATGCTTAATTCAATCACTCACAATCTCATATTCTCATGTCTTTCTTTATACAAAATGCCATGACTCAATGCAGTGGCATAACATGATCATACACACAATTAAATTGTTTTATCACAATGTCATATATCATAATGCAACATCAACTTCACACCTTTCAAGCAAGTCATTTAACATACCATACACACACAAGACATTTTCCCATTACACAATAACTATAAATAAATTACCCACCTTAAAACTCTTGAAAATCCAAATTCAATTGAGCCCTTCCTCTTGCTTTTAGGTAGGTTGTTCTTGATTTCCTAACATAACCAAAATTTTCTTAATTCCAATTCAAATGGAAATCTCCCAATTTCCATAATCACAACAAATCCCTAAAACTTCAAAACCACCACAAATAAAATTAACATAAATCAAACTCAAACCTAACCTACCCATAGTCTATCTAAGTTAGAAAACCCAAAACCTAACTTAGAAACTCATTTTCTTCCTCCAATCATTCCCAAAACAAACCCCTTTCTCTCTCTAAACTTCATTCACAACACAACAACCCATTTCTTTACTAAAGCAAGAAGAAGATGATGAACTTACCTTAGAAAGCTTGATTCTTCTCTCCTTTCCACGATTTTCCTCCTCCTTCTCTAGATTTTTCAATTTTCTTCTCCTTCTGCTCTCTCTCTCTCTCACGTTTCTCTCTTTTCTTCTCCTCTTTGGTTGTTCACTACATCTCCCACTCTTCTTCAAATTTTAAGACTCATCCTTAGCCCTTTCTTCCAATTATGCCCCTCCCATACTTAGTCTTTTCCATTTTGTCCCTCCTTTGTCTTTTATGACTCTACTCCTTTGATCCATTTAACACAAGCCTACTAATTTCTAACACTTCATTCCAATTCAAATTTTTAGTCCTTCCCTCAATTTCTAATTAATGACCCAATCTAAAAACAAATAATTAAACAAACAAACAAAACTAGACAATTGATAAGAATTTAGAAGAAAATCAGGATCCAACAACTCTCCCCCTACAAGAATTTCATCCTCGAAATTCTTACCTGAGTCATTGAAGAGATTCAGATACTTCTCCCTCATTGCTTCTAAAGGCTCCCATGTAGCCTCTTCTGTCGAATGGTTTCTCCATAAGACGTTAACTAAATTTACAATCTTGTTTCTCAAAATTTTTTTCTTTGAATCTAAAATCTCCACTGGTTGCTCCTCATATGTCAAATCCTCCCTTAACTGAACCTCTGATGGTTGAACTATGTGTGAAGGATCTGATCGGTACTTCCTCAACATCCATACGTGGAAAACATTGTGAATCTTAGATAATTCCGATGGCAAGGCTAACTTATAGGCTACAAGCCCAATCTTCTCAATGATCTCATAAGGGCCTATGTATCTTGGACTAAGCTTGCCCTTCTTACCAAATCTCAAAACTCCTTTCCATGGAGAAGCTCTAAGAAACACTTTGTCTCTAACTTCAAATTCCATCTCTTTTCTATACGCATCCGTGTAGCTCTTCATTCTATCTTGAGCTGCTTTAAGTGTCCGTTTCACCAATTTAATCTTATCAACTGTAACCCGTACCAACTCAGGTCTTACAAGTCTCCTTTCACCTTCTTCATCCCAGCAAATAGGAGTTCTACACCTCCTACCATACAAAGCTTCATAAGGTGCCATTTGAATTCCTGGGTGATAGGAATTATTTTAAGAAAATTTTATTAAAGGCAAGTGATCATCCCATGAGCCTTTGAAATCCATAAACCAAGCTCTCAACATTGCCTCTAGAGTCTGGATTGTTCTCTTCGATTATCCACCAGTCTGTGGATGGAAAGCTGTACTAAAGTACAACTTAGTTCCCAAAGCCTCCTGTAAGCTTTCCCAAAACCTGGAGGTGAACCTGGGATCTCTATCCGAGACTATCGAACTTGGAATCCCATGAAGTTTGATTATCTCATCTATGTATTTCTTGGCCAAAGCATTCAAAGAATCCGTCTGTCTAATTGGCAAGAAATGTGCTGACTTAGTCAGCCTATCAACAATCAACCATATTGCATCATGTTTCCTACTAGTCTTCGACAATCCCATCAAGAGATCCATCAAAATTTTCTCCCATTTCTATTTCGGGATCGACAAAGGTTGAAACTTACCTGAAGGTGCTTGGTGCTTAGCCTTGACTTGCTGGCACACTAAGCATCGTTTAGCATATTCTGTAACTTCTTTCTTCATCCCTTTCCACCAGAAATGCTCCTTCAAATCTCTATACATTCTGGTACTTTCCGGGTGCATTGCATAAGGAGCATTATGTGCCTCATCAAAAATTTTGTCTTTCAACTTTTGTATATTAGGAATACATAGTCTATTTCCTACCACCATCAATCCATCTTCCCGTACCTCTATTTCAGAAGGTTTACCACTTTTAATTTGTGCTCTGAGCCTACTCAAATACTCATCCTACTCCTGCAATTCCTTAATCTTTTCGTTCAATACTAGCCTTACTCTAAAGTTAGGCAATATACAATTAGATTCAGCTTGTCTCAATTTCACTCTGAGTTTGGCTAATTCCTTTAACAGAGGAAGATACACTGTCTCTATATATGCCATAGTCGATTTTCTACTTAATGCATCCGCTACTACATTAGTTTTTTTTGGGTGGTAGTCTATCATCAAGTTATAGTTTTTTAGTAGCTCTAACCATCTTCTTTGTCTTAAGTTCAACTCTTTTTGACTCATCAAATACTTAAGAATTTTGTGATCTATAAACACCCTAGTGGTGACTCCATAGAGATAATGCCTCCATATTTTCAACGCAAAGATTATGGCAGCAAACTCCAAGTCATGCATCGGATAATTCATCTCATAAGGTTTCAACTGCCTAGAAGCATAGGCAATCACCTTATCTCCTTGAATCAATACAAACCCTAATCCCTTCCTCAAGGCATCACTATACACTATGTATCCATCATTACCCGAAGGCAAGGTCAAAACCGGTGCACTCATCAATTTGTACTTAAGCTCCTTAAAGCTTTTTTGTCATTCATCTGTCCACACAAATTTCTGATTCTTCTTGGTCAATTTGGTAAGTGGAGCTGCTATCATGGAAAAGCCCTCCACAAACCTCCTGTAATACCCAGCTAAACCCAAGAAACTCCTCAACTTAGCTACGTTCTTAGGTGCTTCCCATTTCACAACTGCCTCTATTTTTTTCGGATCCACATGCACTCCTTTTTTCGAAACAACATGTCCAAGGAACACCACTTTCTTTAGCCAAAATTTACATTTATCTAATTTGGCATATAAATATTCCTTCCTCAAAGTCTTCAAAGTGAGGCTCAAATGTTCCTCATGCTCCTTGTCACTCTTAGAATAAACCAATATGTCATCAATAAAGACTATGACAAACTAATCTAAGAAAGGCTTGAAGACTCTATTCATTAAGTCCATGAAAGCTACAGGTGCATTCGTTAACTCAAAAGGCATGACCAAGAACTCAAAGTGGCCACACTGTGTTCTAAAAGTAGTCTTCGGCACATCAAACTCCTTTATCCTCAACTGGTGGTAACCCGATCTCATATCTGTTTTAGAAAAGACTCTTGCCCCATGTAACTGATCAAACAAATCATCTACGCATGGGAGCGGATATCTATTCTTGATGGTGACCTGATTGAGCTTCCGATAGTCCACACACATCCTCAACGATCTATCTTTCTTCTTCACAAAAAGGAACGGAGCTCCCCAAGGTGAAGAGCTCAGTCTAATATACCCTTTCTCCAGCAAATCTTCTAGTTGCTCCTTAAGCTCTTTCAATTTCGCCGGAGCCATTCTATAAGGTGAAATCGAAATTTGCATCGTGCCTAGAAGAAGTTCAATGGGGAATTCAATTTCCCTAGGTGGTGGCAGCCCTGGTAATTCCTCGAGAAAGACATCCGGGAATTCCATGACCACATGTATTTCTTCTACCTTCCCTCCATCTGTCTTAGTGTCTACCATATAGGCCAAAAATGCTTCACATCCTTTCCTTATCATATTTTCTGCTGTTAAAGCCGAAACCATTCTAGTCGGACTCACTCTTCTGTCTCCCTTAAACACAACCCTTCTACCATTGCCAATTTCAAACTCCACGATCTTCTGTTTGCAATCCAAATTAGCATTATATTTCTCCAAAGTGTCCATTCCCAAAATCACATCTAATCCTCCTATCCCTAATGACATTAGATCCACCACTAATTGTTCATCTCCAATATATATCTCACAGTCTCTATATACTTGACTAATAATAATACATTGGCCGATTAGAGTACTCACCAGCAAAGGAGTATCCAATGGGCTCAATTCTCTACCATTCACAGTTCTACTCAATGACACAAATGAATAAGTAGAACCCGGATTAATCAAAACAATAACATCTTCATCAAATAGTTTAATCATACCAGTTACGACTTCTGGGGCAATCTTTGCATCCTCCCTTGTATAACAAACACTCTAGTTGGTGTTTGTCCCCTCGGTCTCCCTGGAGGGTTCACTTTCTTGGCAGCATCAGAACTTCTACTGCCTATTTCCGTTACTATCCTATGTCCCACTGTGTCGGTCCTCTTTGGAGCTTGCATCTGACTTCTCTCATGTCTTGGATTCTGAGGGCACTCTCTTGCCATGTGTCCTTTCTTCCCACAATTGAAGTATGTTCTAGTCAGTCGGTAACATTCCCCTTTGTAAAAATTTTTCACAGTGATCACATTTGGGAATGGGTGGCTTATCCCCATCTCTCCTTCTAATGCCTCCAGTTGTTGAAGCTTGATGTGAGACAGTTTTCATCTGTCTAAGCTTGTTTGCTCCACTGCTCTTCTACTTAGACTGTGTAGGGAAAGTCTTGGCACTCCTCTCTGACATAGGAGCACCACCTCCCCTCTTAGACTGTTCTCTGCCTTTTTTCTTTTTGCTGACAATACTCTTTATATTTTCAATATTTTTAATCCTCAGTGCTGCTTCAACCAGCTATTGAAATTCAACGAAGTTTTGCACCACCACTTTTTCCTTGATAGCTAGGTGTAGTCCTGAATCAAAGTGACGGTAGTTAGTCACCTCACTCAGCATCATCTTTGCTGCATATCGGGATAGCTGCGTAAATCAGCACTCATCTCCCTCTGGGTGAGACTCAGAAATTCTCTCTGCTTCTGTTGGATGTACACCTCTGACAGATACTTCTTCTTATACGCTTCTAGGAAATCTTTCTGCGCAAGCACTGGCGGTCTCATTTGACTTCCCGGCACACTCTCCCACTAATGCAGAGCATCTCCCTTAAGCAAGCTAGCAGTATACACAACCTTTTCATCATCCTCACAATCCATCTGCTCCAATATCCTTTTAGTCTTTCTCATCCAAGTCTCAGCCTCTTCAGGATCAGTGGTTCCATAGAAGTCCACTGCCTCATACTTTCTCAGCTTATCGAATTGCTTCCCCTTCTTAACTGGGGCCGGGGCAGAAGTCTGCGGCATCTGTCCCATAGCTTGGGCAAAGGCCTGAGTAAATGCTTGAAACAATCTCAGGTCTAAAGGAGACACTTGTTCTGGTGGAACAGGAGACTCCTGCGTCTATGATCGAGAGGGCCCACTACTCTGCCCTACAGAAGCCTTAGCGTTTCTTGGGGTTGCTGAATCATCAGTACTCTCCTCTCTTAGCGTTTCTTTAGCTTCTATACATAGCTTTAATTACATATCGACATTACATCAAAGTCTTAACACAAGTTACAAAAATACATTGGATGCTCAATGTTCAATATGTTTATAAAACTATTCGAAAGTCTAGCCACTAACTTAGTACAAAAGCTGACTATCTTGGAATTTATCCAATAGCCTTGCAATGATCACTGATCTTCTCGATCTACACCTGAGGAGTGGGAAAAATATTGGGTTGAGCTACACAGCTTAGTGGCTAAGATATTTATAGCTATAGGTAATAAGCCACAAGCTCAACATATATGTGAATATTCATATATGCAACCATGTTGTTTCTTAATCTAGTAGTACAAGTTCAACATTCACAATTTCAATTCATAACTCATAGCTCCAACATGATCAAAACATGACACACATATTTCATTATAGCTTAACATATCAAAATGCAAATGCATAAACAATTAGCTCGAGGGTTCTGTGGAACAAAATAGAGAAATCGAGGTTTACTCCGTAAGCTAAACGAGTCCATATTTCGGATCTCGTGGGCCACAAGGGGGCAACCGGGAGAAGGCTTTTTGTTGACATGCACGTGACTATGAAACGGTTCCTCTCTTGCCTAAACACATTCAAATTTCATGCTTAATTCATTGTAGCACCCCTTATCATAGGGTATACACTGGGACGCCTGAAGGTCATTCCAATACATAACCTACGATAAGGGTGAGCTACGAGCAAATACTACTATATTTCACATGGCATCATACTAAGCATCAGTATAAAAATAAAAAAACCTTTGAAACCAAAATTTGCTTTCTCATTTCATTTCATAGAAACCATAATTTACAACTCTGTCATTGGTTACTGTTTGTACATTACTCCAAAAGAAATCTAATACAAAAAGCCTAATTAGGTCATCCAAAAAAAATCCCAGCTGACCGACTTGTGAGCCATGACTTCTCTTGCCAACACGATCTACACGGTAGGAAAAGTCCCTCTGGAGCTAGGAGTCTACTCTCTCGGTTCTGAAAAATAAGTTGCAATTTTTGGTGAGTTTGTGAACTCAGTGAGGAACCATCATCGATGGTTCACTCAATTCATGCAATACTCATACAGATCACAGTTATATCAAAATAGTCCATTCAAAAGTACTACATGATTATTCACATGAACACAAGGCGTTTTGCCTTTCACTAAATCAACAATCAAAGACATTCAATCAAATGCATACGTAATGCGTATGTGACCCTTTTTCTAATTTATTACGTTGTTGTGACCGAGCGCCTAAACTGTCCCAATAAGGGCACATTAATCGGTGAGCCTGAGGCTCTGAATCACTGTGAGCCCGAGGCCCAAATACGTTGAGCTTTAAGCTCTTGGTGGCTGCTTTGGTCACAACTGTCATTATCTGATCATGCCTTCATGCATGAAATGCATATGTCAAAATGAATCAGTATATAAGGCACAATTAACACAAATGTCACAAAGTAGCACATCTTAAGCAGATAGTTCGTAAATTCACATACAACAGCACTTCTATGTCATAATCTCCCTATACATTGGACACCTTCGGTCTGGAATCCAGTCATAAATAATGCACAAGCCCACCATTATTCTCCAAAAAGTTATAAGTGCAGAATTATAAACAAATAATGATTGAGAAACCATCTAGGTCACTCACCAAATAGCTTCCGAACTAATGCCTAGAAGTCTCGGCAACATCTGTGGGATGACGTTCCAAATGCTCCTCTATAATAGTCAAAATATTTAAACATTACCAAATGTACAATCAGAAATATTTAATAATGCACATGTAGCAATTAAAAGGGGGTACAATGCATGTTCGTGACATTCCCGACACTACTCCACAATTTCCCGTGACAAAATTTTCTTCTAAAAATTAGAAACTCAAAGACACCAAAATCACTCAATTTAGACCTCTATAGGTCCAATTATTAATAAAATATGGACCCGAAAAATAATTACCTGGTCCGCTCACTTTGACCTAATCAATCTAGGTCAATTTCATCTCTAACAATACACAATTTCACATAGAAATGAAGTTAAATAATTCACGGATCCGATGCCTCGAGAATCAGGTCAATCGGAGTTCGGACGAAAAACTTTTACACAAAAGAATGACAAAAGGGTCAAATTAGAACAAAATTTACAATTCTAAGAAAAATCACATTTGTATCAATTTCCCTTTGTTCTTTCACAAAACCTAACTTTTCACACAATTGTCCAAATGTGACAAATTTGAAATCATTAGAAAGATCACAGAAAATCCTATAAGTTCTATGAGGGGTCTAAAAACCAATATGGCCTCTAAGGGAGTCAAAAACTTCTTCAAAGTTACTGCCCATAAAATGACCATATGAACAGTAAC
>JANZLD010546663.1:0-14352 GCA_026413575.1 Erythroxylum carthagenense
TTAACCAAGTTGTCCTAGGAGAACAAAAGGTAAATCAAATTGGTTGAGGATACAACAACAAGGAGAAGATAGATTGATAAAGGAAAATATTCAAATGCAAAGGCTTTGGATACAAGAAGAAGGAGATGATAGCGCAGCAAGGAATTAAAGCTGTTGCAAAGGAGACGGTATTACTCTTCTTCTTGTCTATGTTTATTATTATCCTTATACCATATCATGTATAGATTGGCATGATGATTTGGATATTTTGCTTCCGCTACAAATAATATTTCTAAAAAGTTTTGAAATCTACCAGTTCTCCAAATATAGCATGCTTTTTTTTTCCAATCCAATAGTAGCTAGGTAAGTCATTAAAACAACTTCGATATGATCGTGGTGGTGAGTACTTATCTAGAGAGTTCCGGAAATATTTAACTAACAATGTAATTGTTTCCAGCTTGTTAACTTGTCGAACACCTCAATGAAATGGTGTAGCTGAGAGGAGAAATAGGACTCTATTGCAAATGGTAAGATCAATGATGTCCGATGCTAGCCTTCTAGAATCGTTCTAGGGATATGCCATACAAATGGTTATTGGATCAGGAAAGAAAGCATGTCATATTTGGAGAACTGGTAAATTTCAAAACATTTTAGAAATACTATTTTCAGTGGGAGCAATATATCCAAATCATCATGCCAATTTATACGTGATATAATGTAAGGATAATATTAAACATAAACAAGATAGTGATATTACTGACTCCTTCGCTACAACTTTAATTCCTCGCTGTGCTATTCTCTCCTTCATCTTGTATCCAAAGCCTTTACTTTTGAATCCTTTTCTTTGTCAATCTATCCTCTCCTTGTTGTTGTATCCTCAACCAATTTGATTTACCTCTTGTTCTTCTAGGATAACTTGGTTAACAAAATCCTTTGGTGGGAAAGGGGAAGAAATGTTTGGAGGAGATTTTCTTAGAGGACATGAACCAAAAATGAGACTCTTCTCTTGTAAATTTCAGCTCACTTATGCATGAAAGGAGACAGAGAGTCAAACCATGCAACAACACTTTCTTACACACTCAATTTTGGTTATGCATGGAATGGAAGAAGAGAATAGCATCAAATGCATCACTTCTTACTTTAATCAATCATCAAGTAGCCAATAAATGAGACTCTTCTCATTTATCTTTATGATGGCTATATGAAAAAACTATTAACCTAAATATGACTTACCAATTTTGGTTTTGGAAGATGGTCCCTCTAATGCACGTCTTTCTTCTTTAATCCAATGAATCATTCATAGGTTATATGCCAACATTAAAAGATAACCTTTAAGCCATTTAATGTTAAGTTCATAACTCTATTTAATGATAATAAACCATAATAAAGGCCATCCTGATTTAGAAATTTAATGTCAAATGTGCAGCTGCACAATCAGTCCATTAAAACCGAAATTGCTACTCCTTTCTTCAAAAAATTTGTTTTAATATATTTAGTCTAATCAATTACATTAAGCTTAAGTCTAGCCCATTTCTAAATAAACATTTCGGCTTCTAATTAACCATTAATTAGTGCAAGCCCAACATTCAATTATGGGCTTCTAAAACCTCCATTTATATTTCTTACTTAGCTTGATAACTTTCCTTGAAGCCAAGTGGGGAACTTTATTTTACTTTGATAATTCAAGCTCCAATAAGTCTAGAATTAATTTAATCTCATTAAAATTAATTATAGCTTATTAACTAAATGTTATTCCACTAAAGATAATTAGTTGAACTCTTAAATTATTAAATATTATGAGAATATATATTTTGTATCCAATTGCAAACCCTATTTAGAACCTTATTATAGTCATCTACACAATAAAGGGTAAAATTACCGTTTGGCCCTTATGTTGGTTTTTCCTTCTAGATCTCCCGTTTTTCTTTATATGGTGATTAACACACAAGATATCTTCTTAGTGTTAAGACTTGATAGGTAGGTAGTCAATCAAACTACTGGAACCAGTTTAATCACCAAATCTCCTTAAAAAATCTAGAAGTGATGATATCACTATAAATTCTTTATTTGAGTGAATGTTCCCTGATAAATGTTTCAATTAATAATTCCAACATGCTGACATTGGATTAACACTGTGTAAAAATCCATTATGATCTTATCAAGAATTATAATGAAACACATACGAGTTCACCACTCATCAAGATTGTGGTTTATAATAAGCGATTGCTTAAGTTGTATATTTTAAGATTAAAGTAACGACCTACTTTATTCTTGAAAACATACTTGACTCCAGATTCATTTAATAGTGCCATTATCAATAGTCAAATGCTATCATGGTATGAAACTCATCATTCCCTTGAAGTAAACTCCTTTACGTACATGGAGATAAATCGCAACACTACTTTGTAAACTATAATCAAGCAACCAACTTGATTATTCAACTGTGAAAACAATAATTTAGATTCTAATAACATACATGCTTCCCGTACATCTCTATGTATATGTTTGTTACTTACAAAGAATCTCGGTACCTTATGAGTAGATATATAATGCTCATTAAAACCAAACTCTTTTATTTTATTAATAATAAATATTTCCATTCCAAAACTATAACTGAAGAAAATTAAGGAACATATAAATACACTTTCTTTCCAGGGCACTATATTTACATAACTCCAACAATGGCAACATATCTTCTTAACTTTACACTATCCAAATCGGTACCTAAAACACATAGGGTGTTGTGGACTAGCCGAGTACCTTCATTAAGGCACTTAAGGACTTTAGGCTACCCAGCCTATGTTTTAAAACCTGAATCCACAAAGATGGAACCAAGGTCAGAAGTATGTTTGTTTGTAGGATACTGTACGGGAACTTGAGGGTACTATTTTTATTAGGCCCCGTTTCCAGAGCCCAACTCTTGATCTGAAAATTGTAAGGCTTAAGTGTGCGTATTAACTTGTAGGGTTGTTTCAATGAACCCTCATTAACCATCACCCTATATGGGTGGCATGCCTACACCAGTCAATTGTCAAAAACGAACTCACTTCTCCTATTTTTAAATAGATTTTAGGAAATATCAAAATAGAATTTCAATTGGCCTTCTTTAGAAAATGTATTCCCCATTGTCTTAAGTTCCTAATGACACCAAAATTGTTCACTTTGGTTCAAAAATCTAAAAGTTATAGCCCTAACATTTCCTAGCTGTTACTAAACTGAAACTGTACACTATATTCAACTTCCTCCTAGAAATTGAAAGTCCTAGAGTCTAAATTAAAATTTGAATCCTTCAGATAATTTATAGCTCTATGTATATAGTTTAATTAGAGACAAGAATCATCACATTTGGAGCTCTACTGATTAAGATATCACCCAGAATATTGAAGCATGTTTAATAAAATATCCAATTTATGCTCTTCCAACCGATACCCTTACTTTGATTCAATCAATGTTTCTCTAATTAATACCAAAAGCTATGAATTTTTATGGAGACATAGAGGGATGTGTTATGAATCTAATGCTTTAAAAATTAGGTCATTCGAAGGTCCAAAGAAGAAGTTATAACAAAAGAATCAAAATATGTTCAAAAAATAGCCTTGCTTGGACAAATAGGGAAGTTGCGATCGTGCACATGCATGACCGTGACATCCAGGTACTCCAGTGGTGATCGTGCACATGTACGATTGCAACATTTTGATGGTCCTGCCAGGTCGCAATCGTGTGCATGCATGACCGTGACATTTGGGTGGACCTGCGACCCTTTTTCTTAACCGACATCTCAATTTCTAAACTCCATAACTTTTGTTCCAGAACTCCAAATTTTGCAAACTTTATATCATTGGAAAGCTAAAAGAAAGATATAAAACTTCCATGAGAACTTGAAAACAATTTCTTCTTCTACAAGGGTCAAAATTTCAATCAAAGTGGCTGTCCTGAAAGTTCCATCCTACACAGCACCCAAACTTCAATTGATCATATCTTCCAACTCCATTGTCCAAAAATTTCATACTTTATATCCATGGAAAGCTGAAAAGATAAGCTATAACTTTTGTGAAGACAACTTTATCTAATTCTTCCTAAATTAATCCAGTTTTTCCCTTGAAATCAGTGTACAATTTTTACCGAAAAACTTGAAAAATTGTCTCAATTTTACTTCCTCTCATTCAACATCATTCTTAACCATCCAACTACATTTCATCATTCATTCCTATTTTTGTACCCATAGCATCACACTGATATGCAGCAACCATTAATATTCAAAATTTATCATCTTAAATTGGTAACTTTCCCAAATATACTAAATTCCAACTTAATCTTATCCTTAATTAATTCATATTTCAACTCTACCTCATCCATACGCAAATTCACATTTCAACTTAACAATCATCCATTCATAAATCCATATTTCATTAACATCATAGAATAAGAGTTTACAAAGCTTTAATGGCATTCTAAGCCACATTACATCAACAATATCAAAAATCCAAAATCCAAAAGATACAAAACCCCATAATTCTTGACATACGTCCAAAGTCTTATTTTTACATCAATCTAACTAAAAGTGCAAAAAATATGCATAATCGAACGAATGCCTTGACTCTTTTTCACTCGATCTCTTTTTCATCACCTAGAGATGGGAGTGAAAGGGGGTGAGCTTGAAAGCTCATGGGTAATAGTTTGTAACAAAAAAATTAAGCAAAACCTTTGAAATGTTCATTTGCCAAATACAAAGTTCTTATTAAATTCATCAAATTATCATTTTCAATTTCATAACTGAAATTCACAAATTTTAAATCATGAATACATCAAACTTGTTAACATATCATGAGCACATAAGCACATCAAAATGGTTTGGAAGGTCCAGAATAGAACGTACTACACATTTCCCATAAGGGTGCTGTGTAGCCGTGAACAGAACGTACTGTCGCAATCCCACAAAATGGTCTTGCGTAGCCGTGAACTTATGGGACTCCATAAAAGAGCTCCATGCCACTAACAGGTAGGCAGGAGAAGCCTTTAGTCAAAGTGCACTTTACATACTTAAGGGACTAAACCAAACCCACATAACATGTATTTCATAACTTGTAAACTTATTACCCAAAATGGCACACTTTTGAAACATGTTTTTCATGAACATAAGATATTTCGAAAACTATTTCCGAAAACATAATTTCATAAACATGTATCTTTTCAAAAGAATCATTTTGAAAGTCTTTTCACAAATCATAAACCCAATTCACATATCAAACACAACAAATTCTCAATTCATTCAAATAAACAAATGCAAAATTTATGATGCAATTTAAAAACATTAAACTTTCTTGATTCAAAGAAAACATTTATTGGCTTATTTATTCTATTATAAACATACACCCACCTTGATTTCCTTGCTTGAAACTTTGCTCAAAATGCCCTTACTCTTGCTCCTCTTGCCTCCTTTGATTTCCTTTGTCAAAGATAAAATTCTCATATCAATAGGGGTTCAAATTGTAAAACCCGTAAGACATATTCACTAAAATTGATCATAGAATTCTTAAACCCATACATTTCTTAAGCTATATGAATCAAAACCCTTTCAAAAATCCAAAGATTAAAATCCAACTTACCTTGAATCTTCACCAAATGAAGAGTTTCTTGGATCAAAAGAAGGCTCTAATCTTCCTCTTCCTTTTTCCCTTCTTGAGCAACTTCAAAATCACTCTTTAAGACTAAGAAAAATGAAAACCTAGCTTTTTCTTCTTTCTTTCCTCTCTTCTCCACCGAACTCTCTTCTTTCTCTCTTCTCTTTATTTCTTTTTCCCAATTTCGTTTTTGCCTCCTCCTTAAAAGCAAGCCAACACTTTTTATTTCAATTTTGCCATTAATGATTCTAAATTGTCCATTTTGCCCTTCCTTATATGCCTTGTATCTTTTCTCCTTAAGTGGTCTTCCAAAAATGCCCTTCAAGCAATCTTACTACCTTAACACTTTAATTCAATTTACCAATGTCACATAATCTTGCTAACATTACCATAATAATAACTTACAAAATAATTAAATCCATCAAAACCTCAAAATTCATTTAAATCATGCTTAACTAGAGACAAAAATATGGGCGCCAACAATTTTTACAGACCTCAAGACAGGAAGGTATTTGTGTCAACAAATACAATCTTCCTCAAGGAAGAGTTTGTGAGAAATCACAAAGGAAGAAGTGAAGTAGTACTAAAGGAGTAAGCTATTTCATCCAAACCAAGAGTTGATTTGGATATGATAGGACAAGATGACAAAATGGATTCAAAAGTTGAATCAGAAGAGCAACTTAAACATCAAGTAGTGCTAGACATAGTGGGAGGGTTGTGAGATAACCAAATAGGTATCTAGGTCTAGGAGAAGCATGATAGCCATCTTAGACAAAGAAGAAACAGATCCCATTACTTTTACATAGGCTATTAATGATGTTGAGGTAGAAAAATGGCTCAAGGAGATGAAATCAAAAATAGATTCCATGTACGCTAACGAAGTCTAGATCTTTATAGATCTACCACCAAGTATAAAAGCCATAGGGTGTAAATGGACCTACAAAAGGAAAAGAGGATCAGATGGAAAGGTAGAGATCTTTAAAGTGAGTTTGATAGCTAAAGGCCATACTCAAAAAGAGGGTCTAGACTATGAGGAGATTTTTTCTCCGGTTGCCATGTGTAAGTCCATCAGGATTCTTTTGGCCACAACAACCTATTTTGATTATGAAATATGGCAAATGGACATCAAGAACACATTTCTTAATGGAGATCTTGAGGAGACCATTTACATGGCCCTTCTAGAAGGTTTTGTTGGGCCAAGTAATGAACAGAAGGTATGCAAGTTGCAAAGGTTCATTTATGGACTTAAGCCAGCATCGAGGTCTTGGAATATTAGGTTTGATAAGTCTATCAGAACCTATAGATTCATGCAAACCCTAGATGAGTCTTGTGATTATAAAAGATTATAAGAAGGCAAGGTTAATTTCCTAATCCTATATATTGATGTCATTCTGCTCATTGGGAATGATGTAGGAATGCTAGCTATAGTTAAGGGATGGCTAAATAAACAGTCCTCAACAAAGGATTTAGGAGATGCTAGCTATGTTATAAGGATTAAACTTATAAGAGGTCATAAGAAAAAACTGATAGTCTTGTCTCAAATAAACTATATTGAGATCATGCTTAATAAGTTTTCAATGTTCTAAGAGGGGTTTCACACCTATTAGACAAGGAATCAAGCTTTCAATAGAGGAAGTGCCTAAAACCCAAGAGGAGGTTGAACATATACGAAACATTCTATATGCTTTGGTAGCTGAAAGTTTAATGTATGCAATGTTTTGCACTAGACTGGATATCTTTTACGTAGTAGGACTAGTAAGCAGATTTCAGTCTTATCTAGGAATGGAGAATTGGACAGTAGTTAAGTGTATACCTAAGTATCTTTGTAGGATGAAGGACTTAATGCTTGTTTACTCAGGAAGTAACCTTATTCCAATAGGATATACAAATTCTGATTTCCAATCAGATGTTGATTCAGGGAAATCAATTTCTGGTTCTATATTTTTTAGGAGGTAGAGCAATATTTTAGAGGAGCATCAAGCAATCTTGTATTGTTGATTCAACTTAGGACCTTAAGTATGTTACTGCTTATGAAGCAACAAAGTAAGCAATCTAGCTTTGCAAGTTCCTAAATGATTTGGAGGTAGCTCTAGAGGCAAAAAAATCCATTACACTTTATTGTGATAATAATGGGGAAGTGGTTAATTCTAAAGAACCTCGAAACCACAAAGCTGCCAAATACATTGAGCAAAAGTATCATCTCATAGGAGAGATAATGCAATGTGGAGAGGTGAATGTGGTAAAGATTTGTAAAGAGCAAATCCTTACTGATCCGTTTAAGAAGACACTGTCTTAACAGAGTTTTGAGGGTCACCTGGTAAGGGATGGGAATGAGGGATATGTCAAACTTGCTTTAGCATAAGTGGAAGATTGTTGGAGTTATGTAAATATAGCACCTTGGAAAGCAAGTGTATTTACATCTTACTTAGTCTTCTTTAGTTATAGTTTTGTATTGAAAATATTTATTATTAATAAAACAAAAGAGTTTGGTTTTTATGAGCATTATATATATCTAGTCATAAGCTATCGAGATGCTTTTGTAAGTAATATACATATACATAAAAATGTATAGGAAATATATATATTCTAAGAATCTAAAATATTGGATTCAAAGTTGAATAATCAAGTTGGTTGCTTGATTATGGTTCAGACTGTAGTGTTGCGATTTATCTCCATGTAAGTAAAGGATTTTACTTCAAGGGAATGATGAATTTCATATCATGATAGTAGTTGACTTTTGATAATGGCACCAATAAATGAATCTAGAATCAAGTTTGCAAAGTAAATCACTTGTTATTAGAGAAATCCGATATGATATGTAAACTAAACAAGAAGGGGTTGAATTGTGTAATTTTTTTCAAAAATATTAATCTTTTGAGACTTATTGAATTTCTTTACCAAAATTGAAATTATTACTAAAACACTTTACTAAAGTTGATAAGCAATGCAATCACAAGTAATATTATCTACTCATCTAACAATAAGAAAATTAAAACATAAGGGTTAGAGAATAGACGCTGTGATTTTATACTGGTTCACCCCAAACCTTGGGCTACGTCCAGTCCTCAAAGTTAGTCTGAGATTTCATTTTACTCTTCCAAATTTACAAGTATCCTTTCTACAATTGTAGAGCCTCTTTAGGTCTTTCTCACAAAGTATTCTTTCTCAGCTGTATTAGCCCCTCCAGTCCTAGCCTTCCTTTCTCTCTCTATGAAAAGTATTTTTGAGCTTTAGGTTACAAATGTATTTGCTCACTTCTTTCGCACTTTGAATACATAATTTTTGCTAACGTAAAAGCATTCGTTATTTTAGTCTTCAACTAGAACTAGTACTTATAGCCTAGGTCTCCAATTGGCATTTGAAAACTACTTCTTGAATCTTCTAGAAATGGTCATTAGTTGAGTCTAATAACTAGCTCCAACTAACTAACTGTCTGATGTTCTAGAATATCTTCCTTTTGTATCATCTGGAATAATTCTTCTTTTTTACTACGTTTCGTCTGTTATTTCGCTTTGTCTATTATATCGCTTCTTTGGTGTTGTGCTTTGCTTAGTGTTGCGCTTCGTCTAGTGTAGCACTTCGTCTAGTTTTGCACTTCGTTTGGTGTAGTGCTTCGTCTGGTGTTGCACTTTGTCTGGTGTACCTTCGTCTATTGTTGCGCTTCATTTGGTGTCGTGCTTCATCTGGTGTTACGCTACGTCTAATGTAGCGCTTCATCTGTTATTGCACTTTGTCTGGCATTGACTGCACACCTTATGAGTTGACTAAGTGTTACTTACATTTTTCTGCATACTTAACAAATTTATAAAAACAGTTGATACATTTCTAAGATTATTATTATTTGATTGTCATCAAAATTAATAGAAGTGAAGTCCTCTTGACTCAACATTCTCCCCCTTTTTGATGGTAACAAATAATCATAATTTTAGAAGCTAAAATTATATTTATAGATGAATAGTATTTCGATGAATAATAAAGCAAAACATAAGAAAAGAATTGCATACAAGATTTATACAATGCTTTCTATCTTCTCTTCTCGTTCTCCTCTTTTTCTCCTTTTACCCCTTATTTATTATTAATCAAAAAGATTGCTCATCGTAGATGCTTCAGAACTTCAGAAAACATATGTTGCATGTTAGTGTGGATCATCTTGAGGTCTTATTCACTAGTAACCCATAGTAGTGCTACTTCATCATGAAGATCACCAATTGAGTCAGTGAGTTCATCAACCTTAGTGTGAACTTCCTCAATTTCTTTTACTAATGCTTCCTGAACTTCCTTCTGACTATGACTTACTTCCATCCAATTTATGAAATGCTTCAAGAACTGCGGATTATTAGTAGGATCTTGCTGTATTTCATTAAGTGGATGAAGGTTTTCTATAGCAGATGGTTCTGAAGCTAACGTCTAACTCTATAATTTTGATAGAGGGTAGACTGAATGTTTGTTTTTCGTCTAGGAGATTAAGATCATCAAGTTTAGGTAGTTTCAGAATTGGTTGCCCAAGAAGGTGTAACACATCTTTGACTGAAGGTATGAAACCTAAAGGTTTGAAATGCATGACCAAATGCACAAAGTTTCTAATTTGAAATTAATACCTTCAACTATGATACTTCTGTACTGTCCTTTCACTTTTCCAACTACCTTGAAGTTTTCATCGATGGTTGAAACTCCAAATTTACTTCCTAATGCTTTTGAAATGTGGTGTGAAACATAGATACCTCTAGATTGAGCTGTATTGTATGCATCATCTATGTTCTTCACAGCTACTTGAATCTGCTCTTCTGTAAGATCATCTTTATTTCTGTCAGGAAACATCTTCTTTTTCCCTTTTTCTTCATTTCTCACAAGGGTTGAGCATCTTGGTTGTATGTTTGGCACAATTCTTATTAATGTTCTACTAGTAATCGGATAGATTGTATACTGATCCTTTGAAATCTTCAATGGATATTGTTCTACCTTCTTATCTAGCAGAATACCATATAATCTTTGTTCTTCATGATTTAGAAGATGTATTGTCTGATCATTAATCGGTATTGATTTGACTAGTACCTTGACTAACTTTTTTGAAGATTCTTTGATAATAATTGAGCTTCTACTTCAAACAGGTACTGATTCTTCTATAATCTTCATTCTGAAACCCTTTTTATTGATTAGTTAAGAAGGATTGTAAGGTTTCAATTCATGTTCAACTATTTTTGTCTTCTGTTAAACATCAGATGAAGAATCCTTCTTCTGACTGGGATTCACCTTCTTTTATTCTTCTTCCGGTTTAGAAGAACGTTTCTATTGAGGCTTTTTCCTCTCAAATACCAGCTTCCTTTTAATTTCTATCTCTCCAAATGATTTTACTAATTGACTTTGCAAAATAGAGACAATTGATCTGGTAGGCTGCTATCTTTTCTCTTGCTTTTCAGAATCTCCATCAAGAATCAAAGATTTCCTCTTCTTTTGTTCTTGTTGTCGTAAGATCGATAGTCTTGATGACCTTCTTAACTATTTGGATTTTTCTAATTGAAGTGTCTCTGCCTTTCTCTTCAATGACACTTGTCGCACTGATTGTTGAAAGCTTTCCTCTTTATGTAGAATCATCTTAGGTTTTATTATTGCATTAGACAATTTCTTAGTCTTTTTTCTACAAATGTTCTTCTTGTTAATCGAGATTTTGTTTTTCTTGCAGACGTACCACATTCACTTCCACCTCATCTTATATAAGCTCCCCCTCAGACCTTGCTTTGGGTTTAGAACCTATATCTACCTCATCATCAAACTTTATCCCCATTATATGAATAGTTATGGCATTAATAATACTCTTCACATCCATCTTTACACTGTTACCTCTGTCGAAAAAAGATTTTAGATTCTCTAAAAATCCTTGTCAAAAACATTCCATATTTTAAAGAGCTAGAATCGCCCTTTGACTTCATCATGTACTCCAAAATCAAGTATAGAAGATTAATGGGTTGGTGATTCAGTACGTGATACTGAAAATGTTCATCGTTCATTGTCACAAGGTCCTTCGAGCCTAATCTTGGTAGAACACAATAAACAAGCAGTGAATGTAAAACTTTATCCTTCGGAACAAGGGTTGCTGCCTTTTTAACTTCAGGATCACTACTTCCATAGAGTTATCGATTAATGTGTATTCTATCTACATGACCTTGAGTAATCCATTTTGTATTGTTAAACAGCTTTACTCCAATACTAGGACACCCACTGACCCTGTTGATAGTATCTTGCATCACGATAACTAACAAACCATCTACCATTGATAGTAAGGTATCGTCTACCAACTTTGCATTCATCCAAAACTTATATATCTCATTCAAATAAACCTTTTCATTAACCTTGAAGAAGTTTTTCCAACCAACCGCTTCAATCTCTGGATCAATGTCCATCTTATTTTCCTTCAATGATTTGAAATCAACATGTCTCCCATAGATAAGTGATTGCTCCATTTGTAATCTGTACCAAATAAAAACTAAACACACAAAAATATTTTGCTCAAAGTAGCAATGTTAGTATCTAAAAGTAAGAATATGAGATGAAATGAACTTGAAGCTTAGAATAGAGTATTGAATCGTCTTGGTTAAGAGTACTAAAGAAATCATTTTCAAAGTATTTCAGGAAAATTCTAGAGTACACCTACTCTTAAAAAGTTACCATTCATAACTTACCATTATTATTTACTTGAAAACTTACTACTTTTTAACTTCTTCTTGTATAAATCATCTAGGTCATGACATGTCAGACAAATGGTCATTCAGCATTACCATATTTGAGTTCTGTCTAACTTCCTTGAATCAATCTTCACACAAAGGTTTAGTGAAGATATCCGCCCATTGTTGATTCGTCTCAACAAATTGTACACTGTTGATTCCTCTCTATACATAGTCTTGTATAAAATGATGTTTAACTTCAATATGCTTTTCCCTCGAGTGTTGTATTGGATTCTTTGATAGATTGACAGCACTTGTGTTGTCAGAAAAGATTGGAATTTGATCTTCTTGTATGAAGTAATCTTCTAGCTGATACTTAATCCATAACATCTGTGAACAGCAACTTGTAGCTTACATGTATTCAGATTCTGCAATAGATAGGGCAATTGAACTTTGTGTTGGGACCCACTCTTGGAAGCCGGACCCTAACCGGAACAAACAAAAACACAAGTAAAAAACAGATCGAATACTTAATGAGCCATAGAAAAATCAAAATCGAAAAGCTCTGATTTGCAAATTTTCATAAACTAAGAAACAAGACGGAGCAATCAAATGTTGGATCCCGTCTCTGGAACCCAACCATGGACCACAATCGAACACATGTGCAAAGCATGAGTAACCTGTACTCGGCGAAAGGGAAAGAAATCGAAAGCAAATCGAATCGAAAGAACGAAAACATAAACGATTCGAACGGACCAAATCAATTTTCCCGACATCTGTAACTCATATATTAGAAAGACGCACGTTGGATACCTTAAGACTAAACCAAATCTAAAACCGATATAAAATTTTTCTTTTCTTTTCTTACTTATTCGCTTTAATCAATCTTATACAAATCACATCCTTAAATAAAAACTCAAATCATAAAATTCCTCATAATCAGGCTATATCTCACTCTTGTTAACAAAATCATAAATCTCATTCTTATCTTTCTTTTATCATTCAAATTCTGGCAGCATAACGATTGCATTTTACAACTAACCAAAACCGGCAAAGTGTTTAAATTACACTCTTGTATTTCTCAAGCAACAACCAGTAATCATCGAACTCCTCGTTCGGAAACCAAATCACATTATCCAATATCCAAAAATACATTCATTCACATTCATACATACATAAATCATTCCCATTTCTTAATTCGATATACAATTTCATATTTCATTTACACAAACCGTAATTCATTTCTCCATTCTATACAAATTAACTTAAAAGCCAATCATATATTTAACGAACGGACGTCTAAACTCTCCTTCATCCGATCTCCATCTTGATACCTGGAGGTGGGGATGAAAGGGGGTTAAGCTTATAGCTCGTGGGTAATAGGTTTATAACAAATAATAAGCAAAACTGTTGAAAAGTTCGTTCATCGTATAAAAGTCATAATGAGTTCATAAAACGTTTGTTCCCAAATCTCAGTCAAATTCGAATTTTGAATTCAAAACTTATAGTTGAAAATGCCATCACATCAACACAGCACATGCTTTTAACCATCAATGCAAAACGCTCAATTTATGCAACATACTTAGCAATTCAGAGATGCAATGCACAAACAATGGCTCGAGGGTTCCATGGAAACAAAAGGGAGAAACCGAAGTTTACACCCTAAACAAAATAAGTCCATTTTAGAGCTCATATGCCACAAGCGGGCAGCCGGAAGAAGGCTTTTGTCAACGTGCACGTGACGAATGGAATGGTTCCACTCTCGCCCAAACAGAAGCACATAATCATGCTCAATCATTTTATCAAATGCTTTCATGCTCTTCATGCTCTTTTCTTTCTTTTTCGAAGATACAAAATGCCATAGATTTTTCATGGCATAACATAAAATGTTTCAATGACATGACATAAATGTTTCAATGCATTCTCATCTTTCTTTTGAAATTCATCAGAAAAGTTCATATGCTGAAACATGTAGAAATTTTGCAAATCATTTAATAGAAACAAAACGACATTTAGGAAGTAATTGAAATCATTCTCGATTTGGGAGAAAACTTTAGTGGCTCATTACTAAATTATAAACATGAAACCCACCT
>JANZLD010546988.1:0-14348 GCA_026413575.1 Erythroxylum carthagenense
ATAATTTCCTTCATGCTATGTCATATATCATGGACTTCATTAATTTGCTTATAGATCAATATCCATTCATAAATAATTAACAGCAAAGAAATGAAATATGCCTTTTCTTTATTTATACAAACATATTTGTACAAAACGCGCTAAAGGGGATTGTCTTTAGGGCACTATTCTAACACTCTTACAATGCATAAGTCGACTTATCACATATACAAGTCGACTTACACTTACAAAAACATCATTTATACTTCTTTAAATACAAACAAGGGAAAAACAAAAATGAAAACAATCCTTAAAAAAGTAAAAAACCCCTAGACAATAGACAAACATACCAATTACTCACCTAGAACCCATCACCATAAACAAATCATAAATCCTATTATCGTCCATGTTGTATAAATCGAAATTAGAACATATAATTAAGTAATTAAAATCCCATCAAAAACTCACCTAATAAGCAAAGAACCGAACTGATAATGAGCTCTCCAATAATTAGGATCCAACCTCACTACCTCCTCATACTCTCTCATAGCCTCTGACCCTCCACAACTTTCCCTAAACTTATCAATGCAAGTACACTAGTACTGTACAGAAAACTGAAATTTAGAAGTGACACTCTTCCTTACTACTATGTAAGATACTAAAACATGTGCGAGTGAAAGATAGTCATAGTCCTCAACCACCACACTTCAAGATACATGGTAAGGTCAACGTACTCCTAATGCAAGCTAACTAGATTGCGCCTCCAAGCTCCAGTTGCTAACATTTGAACATAACATAGCCAACTTTCATTTAACTACTCTGCAATCACTATGATAGTGTTGGTATGAACGAAAAGCAACGAAAGAAGCATTTCTGTAAAGTCCAAGGTATGATGCTTTTCTTTCTTTAAAATCACAACAAAATAACTTATTCATTGGGTTATTGACAACACAAAATCAGTAAGATATAAGCTTTGAGTACTTCCTAAGTTACTATGTAAAAAACCAATTGAGCAAGTTCAGAAGCAGCTTACTCTGACTAATAAAAGATCAAGCTCAGTACACTAAGTTCTAACTTAAAGTTGACTAGCCAGTGCTGCAGATTTATACATAAACCAATTAAAGGAGCTAGCTCAGTTCTTCCACTTTGAAGGCAAAAAGACAGATCTAAAAGACTTCTACTCTGCATAGTGCATCACGTCTCACAACTTGAAGGTGAAAAGACATCTAAATATATTATATATGCATAAAGCCATGGACGTGCCTACTCTACAATCTGCACAATGTCTCACCTTACGATCTCAGTTCATCACATTCACGTGTCATCAATTGCTATGGTAATACATTTCTTATCATTTTGTTTCTTATTTACAAAGCTATGGTAATGCTAATACATCCTCAAAGTAATGCTATTTCCACTTACCCTTGATCACCCGAGAGAGAGTCGTAGAACCATGGATGGTTGTATGGCAGTATGAATTATGAGATATTGTAGCTTTGGATGGTGATGCGCAGACCTCAAGGCTTCTAAAAGGTTCATTTATGGTAAGGAAACCTTTCCGTTGTTTTCATGGATGGAAAAACCTTTCAACTTCAATGGCTGATAATTTGATAAAAGATTAATTATGTTTATTCTTCTAATATCATTAAATCTTATTTTATCATGTTAAAATAAGAAATAATAATAATAACTAATAAACACAAGAAAAAAGTATCTTTTTTTCTTATTGCAACTTAGTGAAAAATTGCAATTAATATCATAGTTAAAACTTCAAATATTATATTATAAAAAGCGCAGCCGTATAAAAAATACAATCCTATAGTCTATTACTAAATCGACTCATTTTTCATTCCTTTCTATTTCTAATAAATAAAACTATGTTTGTATTTGTACAAGACAGTATTATTGTACGTTTATTATTTATTAGGAACTATATTAAATATTTTTAAGAATCAATATTACTTGCTTATTTAATGTTTATAATATCTCATAAATATCTAAGCTAATATATGTGCCTTAAAAAACTAAAATTGTAGGATTTCTTAATAAATATGTTTTACACTTATTAATTTCTTTAATTAATCTCTAAATGATTCTATTATTTTAGTCAATGAATTTTTTCTATTAATAGTTTAATACTTCAATTAATAACTTTGACACATATTAATTACTATTTGAAGTAGAAGTGTTAACTCATAAACAATATGAAAATTTTTTTATTTATTTTATGTATAAACGTAATAGATTTAAAGACACATCTCAATTTATTTATTCTTTAAAATAAATTATCAATTAAAATTTTCATAATAAAATATTTCTGTAAATTATATCTAAATATATGATAGGTTTTTTGGGTGTTTCAGGTTCAGGTTTAAACCTAAACCTATAAATCAGGTTCGGTTCAGTTAACCTACTATAGGTTCGGTTAACCTAGAACTAGAAGTTAGAAATCTAAACCTGAATCATGAACCTGCATTTTTAGATTCAGTTCGAACCGAACCCAAACTCAGGTTCAGATAACCTTATTTATAGGTTAGGTTTAAGTGGTTCACGTCCAGCTCACAAGTTCGTGGGTTTTTTTGAACACCCCTAGTTGAATGTGTAGCTGCACATTTAACATTAAATTGCTAAATAAAGATGGTCTTTGTTACGGTTTATTATCATTAAATAGAGTTATGAACTTAGCATTAAATGGTTTAATGGTTATCTTTTAATGATAGCATGTAACCCATTAGCATTCATTGGATTGAAGAAGAAAGATGTACATTGGATGGACCATCTTCCTTCTTTCATCGTCAAAAACAAAATTGATAGGTCTCATTTTGGTTAATAGACTTTTCATATAGTCATCTTAAAGAAAAATGCGAAGAGTCTCATTGTTGGACCCCAAACTTTTCTCCGATTTGTGAATGTTAAATTGACATTAAACGAGAAATTGAGGTTACTTAGTCATGAGTAAGGAAAGAGAAACGTTATGAATTTGAATGATTTTGTTTAAGGTTTGATGTGAACAATGCTAGTTTGGACAATTAAGATGATATTTTGAGGTTAGTAATTGAAATGAGTGTTTTTGAGTTTAATGAACTTGATTTGAGATTTAAGTAAATTTGGTGCTGTATTACGAAATTTGCAGAGAAAGTGAAAGTGGATGAGTTGATTGAAATAGAGTTTAGGAATATGAAATAAATAGTGAAAGAGTGAGAAATTGAAGAATTGTGAAAAGTTTGACTTTTTGGCCTTTGATGGTTGACTTTTGATTTAGGCAAAATTTGATAAAATGATCTACTTGAAATTTGTAGATTATGTTAAGAGTTTTCTGTAGCCATAGAGTATGATATTTTTTGATATCGGGAGTGAAAGTTATGATCAGTCAAAGTTAAGGTTATTTGACTTTGCAATTGAAAATGTTCTTAAGTGTAGAATTGTATATGCGGTGTTTTGAGACAAGTATTTGTGAAATTGTTCATAAGTGTACATTTAGATGTGTAATGTAATTTGAGGAAAATTATAGATAGATGTGTTTTGAATTAAATCCGGTGACCTACATGAAAGGTATAGAAGATGATCCTAGCTTGTCAATGATGTATAATCTGATATCTTTGGTTATGAAATTGGGAGATATGAAATATTATAAGTTTGGATGAAGTATAGGATAAGACATTCCTCGGTAGAAGCTTTGATCGACGAATTTACCCAACTAGAGGTTTCTATTGCTCTTGAGTTCTTCGTAAACGTTTTGACTATATTCTGCTCCTTTCATTGCTGAAAGTATGTCATTTTTGGACCTTGGCATGTAAAGATAGAAATTTTAGAAATTTCGTTACTGTTAGGTTGATCAGCCCTCTTTCATTCTTTTGCTTTTAATTTTCGGACTGACATCCGATTAATATGATTTCTAAAGCGTTGGATTCCTAAGACAATTACCTACTGGTAATGGGAAATTGTGATTGTTTAGAGATTGTTTGAGTCGAAGTGAGTTAGATATTTTCCGAGCATGGTTCTATATGTCTGATGATATCTTGATTGGTATTATTTGGAGGAATCGGAATTTAATTCAGTTTCGAAGATTTTGAATTTATGTATTGAGGTATTAAAGTTATAAGAATAGCTAAGGGTAATTTGGGCATGTTACTTAAGTCTTAGAGTTACAAGACTTAAATTGGAGGGCAAAATGGACTGTTCCCACTTATTAAGAGGATGATATAAAAGAGAAGAAAATAAGAATTAGAAAGAAAAAAGAGGAAAAAGGGAAAGAAAGAAGGAGAGGAAGCCGTAGAGGGAGAAGAAGAGAAGAAGAAGAAGAGAAAGAGTTTTTGATACTTGCAATTTTTGATGGGTTTGAAGCTATACCCGGTAAGTTTAAGTTCTTTTAATCTTGTTTTCGGTTGGATTAAACCTAAAGATAGAATGGAATGTATAAAATCGATGGTTTAGGGTTTTTGGGGAAAAATGGTTAGAAATCTTTGGGTTATTGATTTTGTGATGGATTTGAAGCTTAGAATGGGTTATAAATGTGGTATGTGACTTGATCTATGGTTTTCGTGTGTTGTTTTTGCAAATGGGAAAGATTAAAGTCAGAAAATGCAGGAAAAATGAGGTTTGGAGGCGTTCTCCAGACCCGGACGTCGTGACGTACGAAATTGCAGTCGTCGCGACGTGCGAGGCTAGGCACGCCGCGACGTGCGTGAAGGGCACGTCGCGACGTGCAGAAGAACGGCCTTCACCACAGCGCACAATTATGTGTTCGTTGCGGCGAGCACGGGCTGCTCGCCGCGACGACGAGCGAGGCTCTCGTCGCGACGAGCGCAGCTCGTTCGCCGCAACGAGTAGAGTCTTCGTCGCGGCGAAGCCTCCTATTTCAGTAAAGGGGATTTTTAGTATTTTGAGCATATCTTGGGCTACAGATGTCCGATTGAGGTGATTTTGGATTCGTTGTGAACTAGAGATAAAGATCTACAAGTTTTATGAAGAAGGAATGTTTTAGTTCAATCTTTAAAGATTTCATAGTTGGATGGAAATTTAAGTATAGATTTTTATTACCGCATAAGGATAGTCTCCTTATGTTTGGAGTGTCACTTATGGATTTCTGAAACAAATTGATTGATTTTGGAGTCTTTAGAATTCATCTTAGTGGATATGCAATTTTTGGGTCCTTAGATTTGGATTCCTATTGAATGGGATTTTGTTGACATTTAATAAAGGGAATCAAGGAAGGCTAGAGGATCGAGGAGAGGCGTCTTTGAGCATATATCCGAGCAAGGAAATTCCAGGTGGGTTGTATGTTTATAATTTAGTAATAAGCCACTAAAGTTTTCTCCCAAATCAAGAACTATTTCAACTGTTTATAAATATTGTTTTGGTTTCTTATGAATGATTTGCAAAATAAAGATAAGAATGCACTGAAATATTATGTCATGTCATTGAAATATTTATGTTATGCCTTATGAAATTCATGGCATTTTGTATCTTCGAAAAAGAAAGAAAAGAGCATGAAAAGCATGAAAATTGATTATGAGCATGTTATGCCTCGACTTCGGTCATGACATTTTGAATAAATGATTCTGAGCATGAGTATATGCTTTTGTTTGGGCGAGAGTGGAACCATTTCGTTCGTCACGTGCTCGTCGACAAGAGCCTTCTCCCGGCTACCCGCTTGTGGCTTATGAGCTCCGAATGGACTCATTTCGTTCAGGGTGTAAACTTCAATTTCTCCCTTTCGTTTCCATGGAACCCTCTAGCCATTTGTCTGTGCATTGCATCGTTTAATTGCTACATATGTTGCATAAATTGAGTGTGTTGATGTGATAGCATTTTCAACTATGCGTTTTGAACTCAAACTTCGAATTTGAATGAGATTTGGGAATAAATATTTTATGAACTTATTATGACTTTTATTCATGAAAAGAACTTTTCAACGATTTTGCTTGTGCTTTGTTATAAACCTGTTACCCATGACCTATAAGCTCACCCCCCCTTTCATCCCCACCTCCAGGTATCTAGATGGAGATCGGATGAGAGAAGGTTCAACATTCGTTCGTTATTTGCATGATTGGCTCTTAAGTTATTTGTTACAAGATTCAGATATCAGATATGATAAATTAATTTATGGATTTGTATATAGAATGGAAAAGTGAGTTATGGTTTGTGTAAATGAGTTATGAAATTGTATATTGAATTGAGAAATAGAAATGATTTGTGTATGTATGAATGTGAATGAATGTATGTTTGGATATTGGATAATGTGATTTTTTCCTGGACGGGGAGTTCGATGATTTTGGTTATTACTTGAGAAATATAGAAGTGTAATGATTTTGTTAGCAAGAATGAGATATAGCATGATTATGAGGAAGTTTTATGATTTGAGCTTTAATTGAGGATGTAATTTGTATGAGATGGAATAAAGTGAATAAGTAAGAAAAGAAAAGAAAATTTTTGTACCGGATTTCGGGTTTGGTTTAGTCTTAAGGTATCCAACGTGCGTCTTTCTAATATATATAAGTTACGGATGTCGGGAAAATCGATTTGGTCCGTTCGGATAGCTTATGTTTTCGTCCCTTCAATTCAGATTGTTGCCTTAAGATTCGATTCTATTAATTATTCCGATTTATTATTTGATCCCAATTTGCACTCGCTTTACGTTTCGCTATGTATATTCGATTTGCTTTCGATACATTCACTCCGATTTGCTTCTTTCGATTTTTATATTCGCTTCGTCTTCGCTTTCGTTTAGGTTAGGATCCGGTCCCCAGATCGGGTCCCAACACTCATTTAGTGGCTTCTTTATGATTGATTAAATGAAGAAATGATGCATTGGTTGGAAAACTCTTCTATCCTTTGTTGTTAACCAAAAGTGTGAGGGAGTAAGAAGGGTTTCTTCCATTTTTATCACTCTCTCTCCTATCTTGCAAAAAAAAAATCAAAAATTGCATGAGAGTGTCTCATTCTTGGTCTTCTTTCTTCTAAGAAAATTCTCCTCTAAAGTTTTCTTCTCCTTTCCCACCAAAGGATCTTATTAACTAAGTTGTCCAAGAAAAACAAGTGGTAGATCAGATTGGTTGAGGATACAATCTTGAGAAGAGGAAACAATAACAAGAAGAAGAGGATACATCACTTAGGACATAATATATTGCCCAAGGTAGGATAGTGCAGTGATGAGTTAAAGCTGTAGTGAAGGAGTCAGTAATATAATCTCTATGTTATTTACGTTTATTATTATCCTTATACCATATCATGTATAGCTTGGCATGATGATTTGGATATATTGCTTCCACTGCAATATAGATTTCTAAAAGTTTTTGAAATCTACCGTTTCTCCAAATATGGCATGCTTTATTTTCTCGATCCAACACATGTTTAAAATAAATTTTAGAATTTCACTCACAAATTTTTGAGAATTATAATGTAAATTCTTTTATCAACTCTCTTGGCTCTAACCTAGAGCCCACCTCCTTCATCTGCAATGCTTACCCCTAATATCTCTGTTAGTATAGATTTAGATTCTAGTGTGGGAGTAGGGGTATTGGTTGGTGTAGCAGGGATGTTAGATGGTGTAGCAACAAGTAGGCAATGTGACTCTATAGGGATTATCGGTGGGGAAGGTAATGCTCATTTCGATGTGTGCTAGGTGCATGCACAACACCTGATTCTATGGTGTTTATAGAATGTGATACTTCACTTGGATAGACATTGGCTCCTTCAAATGATGGGAACCTAACCTTTGGCCACATTATAGCCTTTTTTCTCTTTTGTGGCATATTTTTAACCTAAAATTCACATTTTATTAATTATTCCACTAATAGGACAATATAAATGAAATATATAAGAATATATTATTGATGCAACAATAAATTTATTCATATAGTATTTTATTACTTACACAAATTAATTGTAAATCGAAATCATCATCATCTTTTTTCTGAAAAATTAAAAACAAATTCAAGTTCCTCTTCAGATCTCTTGCTCTTTATAGACTCCTCATCCTCTCCAAATGAAATTTCAATATATTCATTATTTAGATCGTTTAAAGGTTCATTCTCTTTATATATTACATATCCATTTATTTCATAAACAACTTCTTAAAATGTTTCACTTTCATTTCTCTTATTTTCTCCTTTTCCACGCAATTCCAAAAAAACCTCTAAGGTTTACTTTGCAAATAGCCAACCAATCTGACCTATCTCCTCTTAAGCTAGGAAAAGGGACATAATACACCTGGGTCGCTTGCATTGTCATCACAAAAGGTTCAAATTGCCTAAATCTTCTTCATTTGTTAATTTCAATTAGATTGTATCAGCTATGAACTTTTGTTCCAATATTAGGAGTTGGGTCAAACCATTCATAATTAAATATCACACCCCATTTGATTGGCGATATAGGGTACTCAATTTTAAATATCTCAACAATTTTACTATAGTAATCCATTAATTCTCTCAATATGCAAACCCCACTATTTACTGTTTTCATACTATAACCATGATATTTTGTATGAAATTTGTATCCATTAACAAAATACTCCAAATACGATTTAATACTTAGCAAAGGTCCTTTTGCAACATCACATGTGAACTTGTTCTCTATTAGAATTTTTTAGGCCTACAAAAAAAATTATCATATTAAATAGTATAATGCCATTTAAACACATTGATATGATAATTCCACTATTTCAATTATTGCAAGTCAAAACGTACATATTTCTTGAATCATTGAGGAAAGTGGCCTTTAACTTCTTTATTGATATCATCCTATGTTTTTCCAGGCATTAGCTCACGTAACCACTCCTTGTATAATCTAAAAGCATTATTATGTATTTTAGTTTAAAATACCACTCACCTCGAAAACCCAAATAATCAATTTCAAATTAACTTGTACTTACTGCATAACAGGCTAAACCTCTTAGCAATTCAATAAAATGTAACCATAGGTAGCCTTTATTTCTTCTTCTATTAACATTCTCTTGTTGAGCACCCATATGTTCCTCCCGGATATGTGAAAATGGATAAGTTACCATCAACATCACCCGTTTCACGTCAATCATCATTATAAGAAACTTTTTTTCTCTTGTGTGCATATGAAACTCAAAATAATATGAAAAAAGGTACGTGCTTCCTCTATTCAATAAGCATTACATATCGAATCTTCAACTCTAGCCTTATTTTTAACATTTTTCATCATGTGATGCAAATACCTACATTAAAAGTAGGGTTATTATAATTATTGATTAAAAGATGCTATAAGTTTTATTTAAATACTAACTATAATTACCTTTACAAGGGATACATCCATCGATATTGAATCAGACCAGCAAGTTTGGCCTTGTATGCAAAATGTACAGGTAAATCCTCCATATAGTGAAAGAAGCTTGTAGGGAAAATCCCTTCTAATTTTCACAAGATAATTGGAATTTCCCTTTCCGGTTTTTCCAATTTAGCGAAATTTATTTCAGGTGAAGTTAAGCTATTAAAAAATAAGCTTAATTACATTTTAGCTTCCCAAACCTTATTCAGTAGCAATTCCCAAAATGCAATTGGAATTAGCCTTTTCATAAGAACATGACAATCACTACTTTTCATCCAAATAATTGGTACTTCCACATGTCCTCACACCTTCCCAAGTTCGAAGCATACCATTGGGAAACTTTAGATTTTAAAACTATTCACACAAAATATCTTTTGTTTTTTGTCCAAAGTGTAATATGCTTTTGGATATTTACACATGTAAAGATCTTTATTTAACTCATTCCTTTTACAAAAAAGTTTCAAATCATCTCCTAATTTTGCTTTGTTCTTTGTCCTCCCTTCAATGTCTATTATGGTGTTGAACAAATTCTCAAAAATAGTTTTTTCAATATGCATCACATCTAGATTATGATATATCAAATTAGTTTTCCAATATGGCAAATCCCAAAATATAATTTGTTTTCTCTAACAAAAGTTTTTAATAATGCTTCTATTAACTTCTTTAGCTTTAAGTTCTGTAACTTTCAGTAACCCTAATTCATCAATCTCTTGCAATATCTTAACACTAAATTCAATTATTCTCTCTTGGGAGTGTTCTTTCATGATTAAGGAACTCTAGAACTTGCTTGCAAATACTAGTTGAGATCACATAATCTTACACAAACATTGAAATGATGAAGGCAATTAGGATTTACCCCTTTATTTAAAAAGCCACCATATTGTTACCCTTAGTAAGCCCTTTGAACTTAACTTAAAACCTTTTCTTTCTTTAAATCCAAAATATGAGCCTTTTCCTTAATTGTTTGTTCTCTTTATTATACCTACCATAAGGCAATTTGAGTATTTGAAATGGTATTACTGAGTTTAGGAAGTAATTGCTTGAATAAGTGTGGGGTAGCATAGTGTATAGTTAGGTATTGCATTAGGAATAGGTATGCTTGTACCAATTATCTCTCCTCTATATTTCTCTTCTCTTGATTTCCTTGTTTTGAATAAATAAATGAATAATTTAAAATGAAATAAAAATGAAAATTATATAAATAAAAAATAAAAAAGAAAGGAAAGGAAAGGAAAAGAAAAGAAAAAGAAATAAGAAAGAAACAAAGGAAAGAGAAGGTGACTAGAAAATAAAAAAAGAGGAGAGATATAAAAAAATGGGGAGTGTTAACATTGTTAAATGAGAGGCAATAATTAAGTGTTTATTGGTTCATTGTTCTTTATTATTTTTAAATGTTCAATTAGTTCTATATTTGCATTCACTTTAAGTGAGACATGTGCAGATTTTGACAGCATAACAACCCTACAACCCTAAACCTAGACTTGTGCTTAAATAGAAACATTTTTGGAGAAAATAGGGGTTTAGACCTAGAGCTAGAGAGTCGACTAGAACAAAAACAAATAGAGAGAAAGAAGGCAAAGTAGCAAAGAAGAGCTTCAATTAAGAAGATAGAAGAGATAAAGAATAGAGAAAGGAAGCAAAGGTGGAAGCAACCTAAGCAGTCGATCATCTGGGTGAGAACCAAGCAAAAATAGAAGGCGAGAGCCAATGCAAAAAGCTTGAGATTGACAGGAGATCACTACAACTCTCTCATTCGAACACTTGTTTTCTCATTCTATTTTTTATTTTTCTATTGTTTTATTGAACTTAATTCTTTGTTAGTTGATAGACTCATACTCTGCTTGGCTTTAGTAGTTCATTTTGATTATTCACTTGGTTTATTTCTTTAATACTTCTCTTATACTAATAAATATGGAATTGAAGTATATGAAGATGATGAATTTTGTTTATTCCATGATGGGCTGATCTCTTTTTCTTGAGGATTAATGTAGTTAATTTAGTTAAATATACATGATTAAGGGACTATGTTGTTGCTTTATGTTTGCTATAGTTTCTGAACTGAATGGATGTAAAAGCATGACCAAATTTTGCATCATTTTGGTATTAAATGACTGATTAAGAGAAGAAGTTTAATATGGAACTAAAAACTATAGACACTTAGGTTGAGAATTAGAAATATATTAACTTTATTGGTAATTATCAGTCGAGTTTCCACAATTAATTTGGATGATAAACTTGTCGAATTTGAAAGTTAGATTAGGTTTTTATTTGAATTGATTTCAGAACCCAATTGATATTTTTAGTAAGATAATTATCCAATCATTTACCCTTATATGCATAAGAGATTAAATTAGTGAAATTAATTCTCAAGAGTTTCCACATCGATTAATCAATCTGTTTTTCTTTCTAGTTAAATCAGTTCACTTTTTAGTCTAATTTTGTAGTTTTCTTTAAAGTCTTTACTCAACAAATAGTGATAGAATGTTTAGGATTGCATTTTTTATTTTTATTCAAGATTAATTTTATTGGACCAATTTCACCTCCTTGAGAGACAAGGTAATCAACTACACATACCTCGTATACTTACGAGTAGGATAGCCTATATATTTTAAGAACTTATTTTGGCATAATAGTAATTATGATTGCCCATGAAGATTATTATTGATTGGATTAACGAAAATGTTGGAATACATCTGCCAGCAATCCCAACCTAACATTTTGACTTTCGACTACAAACTCAAAATGGGTGTTCTTGAAATGTTTCCATGTCAGTACATCTGATGGATGGCTTATTATCTCATCTTCCTATTCATGTTCATTATGCCATCTCATGTGAGATGTAGTAACATTAGAGGCATATAGTCTTTGAAGTCTCAAAGTTAGTGGGAAATAATAAATCTGCTTTCAAGGTACTAATTTCTACTTCATAGTACGCTTTCTTGGTTTGAACTAGATTGACCACAAAATTTGCACTATTGTAATTCCACATAATCTCCCCAAAATAGCATACATTCCTAATTGCGACAATCAATTTTGTCAATTGGCAAAGCAAGACTCCAAATAAGTTTCTTCATATTGTAAAAATTATCAATGATTTTATAATCAAGAGACAATGATTCAATATACCAAGCAAGACTTTCATCCAAACTTCAATTAGAAATATGCCCTTAAGACTTTATGTTCAATATTTAAGCAATTGAAGATAATTGAGTCATGGTCTCACAATTTGGCCATAATTCTTGGTTTGTTGATTTTAGTAAGACAAAAAAAACTTTTTTACATTTAGGTTTGATTCTTTTTAAAGATTTTCTATATTTGCATTAAAAGTATAACTGACTGTGTCATAAACCATTTGGGTGTAAAGATTTTCAATTACACTTCTATTATTTGTTATAAATCCAGTCCCTCCTTCAAACCCATCTACATTTATTGTCGAATTTACTTCATTACCCCTTCAAGCGACACAAATTAATGGCTCCCTATGTTGTTTCACTCCAAATGATTTGGAATAAACCTTTTCTTTAACAAATGGAGATTCACTTTATCAATAGGAAGAAAACTAATAATATGTTTGCACTTTTTATATGGACATCTAATTTTTGGACCATCCATATATGTTGGTTGAGAACATACATAGTCAATAAAATCTTGAAGAAACTCAACAAACTCAACATTAATGAAACCATCAGGTTATAATTGTCTATACATCTAAGATCTATCAACATTACTCATTTCTGTAAAGCTGTTATTTAAAAAAGTTATTTCATAGATAGATATAATAATCTTTATGGTAGTATCCATATTAATCTTACAAAACATTTAATATTTGGTTTACACATTAACAACAACTTAAGAAGAAAGCCTTGTATTATAGCATATGCATAAATTTTGTAATGTTAGATTATAGGGAAATATTTTAGGACGCATGAGATGTCAACTAATTTCAAGTATCTACCGTTCATATCAATTAACTAATGGCAATATTTGGAGAGGACTTAATACAATTATACTATTTCTTCATCTAAATAGTTATCTAAGCATTACATGATCAAGATGCTTTAGAAACATTAAATGAAACATTAAATCAAAACTCATTTCAATGATTAACATGAATAAACACATACATTAAAAATTAAATTTGAAAAAAAGACAGTAAAGTGAATACCTGATTGAGCCCAAGTTTATTATATAAATTGGCAAACTTTTACTACACTTCTTGGCTCCTATTTCTAGATTTTATGCTTAAATTGACTCTTGAGTGTTTACCTTTACTTTATGTAGTTTGAGAGTAAAAATTGTCACAAATCAGTGTTAATTGTACTAATTAATTTTTCTAGAACAATTGATACTGCAAACTACCATTCTTTCATTATAGGAGACTCAAGGAGAAGGGACTCAAGAAGAAGATGTAAAGTCAAGGAAGGTTGAAGTCAAGTTAACAAGTGAACAGGTGCAACAGGAAGTTCGCTGTGGCAAAAGGGATCTGTCGCCGTGGTGAAGTATGAAGAATTCCAAACAGAACTTTCAAGAAAAGTTCACTGCGGCGAAAATTAATTCTTTCAATGCGGTGAAAGAACCAGCAAAGAAGCTAAAACTTTTGGGAAAAGTTCACCACGGTGAACTTATCTGTCACCACGGTGAAGCTTCGAATACCTGAACTATTTTCAGAAATTTACCCACTGTGCAACCCGATCCAAACCCATTTTCTTTTAAAACCTACCATATTAGGTTAAGAGAGCTGACACTGATAACACACATAACACCTCTGACTCTCTCAACCTTCGAACATTCATCATTCCCTCTCCTCCATTTTCATCGTCAACTTCTCCACCAACAGCTACTATCATGGATGCTTCCAGTAGGTTTCCGGTTGTGAATTTTCTTGAAGTAATGCTTGGCTAGGCACCTCTTTCCTCTTGAAGATGTAGCAATGGCTAAGGTTTAATGAGCTTCAAACAGGAGTAGATTAATCAAGTTCAGCTACATTGTTACGAACTTCTAGGTTTAGGATTTGTGATTTGTAGTTGAATATTCTTGATTAGAGTTTAATCAAGTGTTGAACATTCAATGTGTTA
>JANZLD010547715.1:0-14344 GCA_026413575.1 Erythroxylum carthagenense
ATTAAGTATACTTTTTTATATGTGTTAAATATATTATAAATAATTAATCAATTAATTATTTTATAATTAATAAATTAATTACTAATATTTAAATTACTAGTTAATTATTTAAATAATCAAATAATTATGTTATAATTACTCAACCAATTAATAATATTTTACTTAGTTAATTAATTATTTAATAAAAAAATTTAAAAAATTATATAGGTATTAATTGCCTCAAAAAAAGAAAATAACATGCACAGTTGTGACTTTTTAAAGAATTGTTAATTAATTATTAATTAAGCTTATTCACTTATAATAAATAATGATTAATATCATTAATTAATTAATTGATGTATTAAAATTTAATTAATTGATTTAGTAGTACGTATTAACATTAATTATATATGTTACTGTGACAAAGATATTTTTTTAGTTCTTAATTTAATATATTTAAAGTATAGTTTATTAATTAATTTTGACATAATTAATAATAATTAAAATATAATAAATGAATTGAATTATTAAATTATGCATTATTTATAGATTAATTATTTATCATTAACTGTTAAGTTTTATTCAACTATAATTAAAAGTTATTAATATCTAATTAATTAATTGATGTATTAAAATATCATTAATAGATTCAGTAGTTAATGTTATTATTTAATATATATGTTAGTCAAGACCCTACATTATTAATTGTTAATTTTTATTAATTATTATATACTATTAATCAATATATATGTAACTTTTCAAATGTTAATTAGTCACGCCTCTGACTTAATAGTCACATGTGTGACTGTCTTGCATATTATTTGGTTTTTATTGTTAGCAATTAATTAATACCTATATGATGTTATAACATCTTTTATTAAATAGTTAATTAATTAATTAAAATATTAGTGGTTTGTTGATTAATTATAGCATAATTAATTGATTAATTAATTATAATATACTTAACATTATATAAACATAATTAATTAAATTTTAATTAATTAATTAATTTTGCTAAAGTTAATAATAGCAAAATTAATAGTAATTAAGATATAATAAATTAACTTATTTATTCAAATATAATTTATTCATAAATTAATTATCCATGATTAACTTTAATTTTATTTAGTTATAATTAATCATAATTTATATATAATTAATTAATTGATGCATTAAAATATAATTAATTGATTAAGTAGTACATGTTACTGCATTATTAATTGTTAATTATTAATAATTATTATATACTAATATTAAGTATATATATACCTCTACAGTATATACAAAGCTATAGTACTCCTGCCTGTATTATATATCTCTACACTCTCTCTATCACGATCATGCAATTCCAACTGATTCTTCGATATCAAGCACAATCGTGCTTTTCCTGATATCTCCTTAATGTCACGATCGTGCACCTCTAAGGGTTACTTTGTCACGCTCATGTAGCTCTTCTAAACGTTCCTCTTTGTCCTTCCTCTCTTTTGCTTAATCTACGATTTCTAAATTATTTCTTCACTATTTTCTCTTTATTTTTACTTCCATTTCACCTTAACTCATTCTAATACAAATCAAAATCTATCACTGATTTAATTTGAAATTAATCTAAAATTCATAAAAAATAATTACACTTAATGATTAATAATTACTGGATAAATAAAAATTTATTAAATATAATTAAATATGATATATATAATTAATTTATAGTTAATAGATTGATTACTTATTATTATTAAGTTAATTAAATGTAAATTCACAAGCGTTAATTAAGTGTCACTATGACAAAGATATTTTTTCGTTTTTAATTAAATATATTTAAAATATAGTTAACTAATTAATTTTGATATAATTAATAATAATTAAAATGTAATGAATTCATTGAGTTATTAAACTATACTTTACTTATAAATTTATCATTAATTGTGAAGTTAATTCAGTTATAATTAATAATAATTAATATATAATTAATAATTTGGTGTATTAAAATATAATCAATAAATTAAATAGTCAATATTAATATTTAATATATATGTTAGTCATGACCCTGCATTATTAATTGTTAATTATTATTAATTATTATGTACTAATATTCAGTATATATGTACCTCTTCAAATGTTAAGTAATCACATCATCAATTAGTTTTAGGAATATGCTATTTTATATTCACAAATTATAACTTCATCAAATAACTTCATCAAATGCACACTTTTCACATAATACAAGAGAAGAAGACCAAAGAGCATATTTAGCTTAAATTAATATGTGGATGTTAATATCTAGAAACTATTAACAAAAACAATTATTTATTTCTATCACACCAACAATCCCTATATATATGTAACACCAATGAAACACTATCAATTAAACATAAATATTCAACTACAAAAACATGAAATACTACATAAACATCAAAACCTATAGTTATATAATAAAGTGAAACTATTCAAGAAACAAAAGTTTTTGCTCACAAATTAAACATTCACATAGCACTTATATTAAATATTGTTTTTTTCCCTTAACATTGGCACATCATACTTATCCTTCTCTTTACTTATCTTCTTCTTCTTTGTATCATCCTCTTTATCAACAATTCCATTTACAGCATCCGACTTCTTAACCGTCTCCAGGACCTTGAATTTTGTCTTCCCTTTCTTCTTTTTTTTTTCTTTGGGAGGACATTCTTAAGCAACCTTAATAATATTCAATAATCAACAATAACGTGAACTTAAGAAAAAATAGCATAAAATGAATTGTCATAATAATACCTTAATAATTAAACTAAAATTATACTCAACTAGGACTAAAAACACTAAATCATAAAAACACAAACACCAAAAAAACAAATTAATAATAACAACAAATTATTTTCTCATTTGATAATTATAGATGTTAAAAGATCAATTCAATGAACACAACCTAAGATTTTAAAACTCATAATAATTCGTGAACAAGCTATTCTTCACATGCATAACCATAATTAACAAGTACCTCAACTAAAAGATCATTAACAAGTGTGATAGACACTGACTCCATTTTCCATTCTTTTAAGCACTCAAAGGTCACAAATATTCACTCATTTTTCATTTTTCATTTCATGTTAAACATCAACCATAAGCTTGCTAGCTAATGCAATCTTCACTACTAAATATCTAATGCAAACATTAATCCGAAGGTCTTTTTTGGTTGTAATGAGGCCAAGACCAAGGTAAGGAAAAGAAAAAATTTGGCTTTAAACCAAAGGCCTAATCAAGCATTTAAAATGATACAAACCAATAAAATATAAAACATTGAATTCTTTCTTTTGAACTTGAAAGATTTTCTTTTTTCTCTTCCACTTTTTATTTTTTTTGCATGTCATTTTCTCCTTCTCTTTTTTTTTCCCTTTTTATCTTTTTCTCTTTCTTCTTTAATTGATATAATTTTCTTCTTTTCCCAATATACAACAATAGATATACCTTTTAAATGCTCAATTTTCCCTTACGAAGATTCGAACTGCAATCTTACTCCTCTGTCTGATGATTTCCTTTTTTTTTCCAATATACAACAACATATATACCTTTTAAATGCTCAACTTGCCCTTATGGTGAGTGAAATCAAAATAGATAAACAATAAAGGCCAAAGCTCGTGTTTCAGGTTTGAACTAAAAAAGGGTTCCATGCAAGCTCAAAGGGGCTAACTAAGGATAATATCATGGTGGTTTTTTAAGCTCTCAAGTTAAATCCTAAAGACCTTCGTCACTTTAATGTTTGCATAAGATCTTGTAATCTTGACTACTATTTGGAAGCAAGTTCTAGATTTGTATAATCATGATAGAATATTCTAATAAAGGAATACTTTTAATTGGTCTCAAACCCTCACCGAAGAAAAGTTTCATTCATCTATCACAACAAGCTAATATCCTTTCAATTAAAATCCACATCAATCAACTTATGTATACAAATATATTTATTCACTTATATTATGCATTTATAATCCGATTAAGTTTAGTCCATAATCAAACATCTTTAACTGTTAAACAAAAAAACACAAAATGTACAACAATTATAGTAAACATCATAGGAAATTAAATGAAAGATCTAAGATGCAAACAATACTAATTAACACAAGCAATAAAACTAAAAATAATTTTATGACAAACAATCAAAATAATAAAAAAAATAAATAGAAATACAATAACAAGATGAAGGTGGACGTTTTCTCAAGTGAGGATTAAAATTTGCTAGCAAATCCCTAATTTATGCAATTTTTGCCTCAATCTTGTCCAATCTTTCACTCATACGCCATTCAAATACAATAAGTGATTAGTTAATGATTGATATTCCATAGAATTAGGTGTAATGTTAAACTGCATACCTTTATGTGGTAAAGCATCATCCCATTGTAAACCTTCACTTGCTTCGCCCCGACTGCGCTTACTACTTGAAGCTTTCACTGTCTCGTCACTAATAATAACATAACGATCACCTTGCTACATGGCAATCTTAATAGACACTAAATACTGCAAGTCTAAACTATAATTCCACGAAACTAACTGCATACTTGTTCTCTCACTCAACAAACCAAGATATTCTACAATTTGGGTGACAAATGCCCCAACAATTATTTTGCCAGCTCTAACTTTAACCACATACTAGTATTAAAGTGCTTAGCATGCACCATACACCACAACATAAATAATTCAGCTTTAGAAACTACACCTTAGCCATCTCCTCTATCAAATACTAGACAAGTTAAAAACCTATGAAGATAGTGTAAGCTAGGGTCCATTAAAGCATACGATTTAGGCCTACTACGAGAGAAAACATTTGTTGAGTTTGTAATTTCATTCCACAATTCTTTAGGAATAAATTCATCATGATAGCCATATAAATCACTATATGGAAATCCAAATATATCATTCAAATCATTTAAAGCAAGAGCATATGTCTTATTCATTAATCTAAATATCAAATTAAATCACGATGCCATCTTCGTTACAAATCAAATGTAAAGTTGTCAAAAATTTTAAAGTTAATTCAACTTATGAATTTTTTTCTAAATTTTGCATATTTGTCCCATCCTTAATTCAACATATGAATTTTTTTTCTAAATTTTACATATTTGTCCCATCCTTAATTCAACATATGAATTTTTTTTCTCTAAATTTTACATATTTGTCCCATCCTATGTCATGCAACAGTTTATTAACTGGATCTGTAATTCCTAATTCAGTTATAGCCCCATGATCAATAAATCTATCCAGCATAATCGGAGGATCTATTAAAGTTGCATACCTTAATTGGCTCTCTGCAGTATTAAATTGAAGGCAAGGATTACCTAAAATGGGGACATTATCCCCTACAAAAGATGAAGATGCTTTGAATCTCACACAAGGCATAATCTAAGTAACAATCAAGAATCAAAATATTTTCATAAATCTCAAACCACACGGAACAATTTATTACTTAATTGAATTTAGAGCACTTAAATATAATAGGTAAACAAGAAATTCTAAAGTAATATGAATCCAACATTGTCATAGAATAAACAAACATTCGGCTTAAATATACGTCCTTTAATAAATAATAATAAAGTAAAAGATAAAAAAAAGATTAAATAATGCTTTATGATATCAGCTGTATACTATATCAAAATTTTTACATAATATCAAACTTTAATTATTTAATAATTGACACGACCCGCCTTTTAGATTGTGTTGGCACTAGGGAATGGGTAGGCTTAAAGCCACCGAAGCCTGTAGTAAGCCTAACTTTTCTATATTCTACTGAAAATCTAGCATGGCCCATTCGTTTGTCTGATTAATCCTTATACCTGCTTAACAATTTTGAAAGAAGTAAGGATCTCAATCTATAATTCTAACATACATTATCTACTTATAATATACCAATCTATGATCATCTCATATCATCAACAGACATCATTCTCAATAACATAGCATATCCATACATGTATTATGTACATATGATTATGACAAACCATGGAGCAATTATAAGCATCCGCAATTAACATCATGCCAAAAAATTACTTGTCTGTTTATCCAAGCGAGTCTCAAAAGGCTTCGATTTCTCTCTCATACGATCCGCTAATTCTCTGAAATGATGATAGTGAGAGGTGAGTCTACAACATGACTCAGTGAGATATAAACATGCTTACCATGCTTGTGAGGCTAGGTAACATAAGGCTAGCTTCACAAGAATGGTCTGTGGCATTCTAAGCAACTATACATGGTATCAATGAATAACATGTAGTAATTTCAAATGCAACAATCATATGAGTATCAATAATAAATCTTATTATGAACTTTCTATTTTAAAAATGAATCTAGTTTCTGAATTTTTTTTCCTGAGTTCTGGGTTATTTTATGAGTTTTGGGTTCTTTATGAATTCTAGGTTCTTTCTTTGGTAAAGTTCTACAGGATTTCTAATTCTAAGCTTTCTCATTTCTGAGTTCTGATTTTCTGAATTTCTTAGGAAGAGACAGAGGCATGTTAGTACCGTGTATCTTCCCTTTTCTAATTCTAGACAAGGTTGGTCTAACCCTGCCCTCTCCAGGTAGGACTCGGATCTAACCCACCACCAGTAGGTTACCTACGTGAATATGGTCTGATAATATACTTCATCAACTAGGTATCTTGTGAACTCATCAATCATGACTAACAAGAAAAACATGATTCATCAAAGAATTGCAATTAATAGGTTCAACATAACAAGGGGATCAAAAGATGCAAAGAATCTGAATATCATCTAGTCAATCTGGCATACAACATGCTAGACTCAATCACATGGAGTCATATATCAAATAAGTTATACATATTCGAGAACAATTCAATAAGCCGCAAGATAAAAAAGGATACTACATAATTATAGTAGCATGTTCGACTCACCTCGACTGTCTTAGCGGTTTTGATCTCTTTTCTATTTTTCTTAAACATGAGTAGTACTAGGTACGACTTCTAGATCTATTCCTCATCTGCTTTCACAAGCTATTGGGTAATATGCATAAAAATTACATATACTCACATTAGTCATTCTTACATAAATCTCATTTCTTAAAATATATCATTATGAAATTTATATTTTCTTTTATAATAATCAAATTGGTTTCAAGCCAAATTTTCCCTTGAAATTAGGAGCCTTGGACTTGATTATTTCCAACTTAGCTCACAATTTCGAGTATCTGATTCTTTATGTCTTGATTAGCTTAATCATGCTTGAACCTATTCGGTTTCACTTATTCATCTACATAGGTCTCATTCGTGAAAGAATAACTTTTTACACATAGGTCCAATGTTTTTCAAACTATCCATACCTCTAGTTAACACAAAAATTAACATTTTTTCATTTATGACCATTTTCTAATTCATTTCTTATCCAATTGAGGTGATTCAAACCTCCCCTCTCAATAGACTCATATGGCTATCACATAACCAAAGACAACTCAAAAATGATGTAATTTGTATTTATTGTGATTTTTATAATGCTGTCCTATTTTTGTTCTCTTCTGTGTTACTAAGGTCAGTAACACCCTTTCACTTATTTAACCATATCTCACAGGATACTCATCCAATTAAAATTCCCTTTATAGAGAACTTATATGACACATTTTTTAGCATTTCATAATAAGAACTCATCATCCAATTCTGACTCTAAACTCCTCAAACAATTAACTTTCATTTTGTGTTTCAATCCCGTTGGTATTCTGAACCAATTTCAATTCAGGATTCATATTTCATTTGTTTGGCTCACCCTAAATCAGTAAAAAAAAATCAGGGATATAGTAGAAACCTATATCTACAACTTCCAAGTTTTGAGTTTCTCCAAATTCACACGTTAAACAGCTCAAAAATATATATATAAGAAGGACCTACAAATCTGCCTCCATTAGCAACTTTGAATTCCAAAACTCTAGGTTTTGGTTTAGCCCCAAATCGTCATAAAAATGAAAATTTCCTCATGTTAATTCGTCATTAGGCATCAAAGAATAAGAATCCGTCATCAAAATCATCAAGCCCATAAATTTTATTAAATTGGTTTCATAACTATGGCAAAAAAAAGGTGAGAAACTAAATTCCAATCGGTATGTATAATCAAGTATTGGGATCGAGGCTTACTATTTTGTATTGACTGATTGGCTTGATTCTCCTTCACATTCTTGTTGCAAAGCTTGAAATTTTTAAGAGAGGAGCTTCCATGGTTCAGCCACGTGAGGAAGGAGGAAGAAGATAAGAGTTTGTCTTATTTGTACTTAGCTTATTTTATAAGCCACTTTGTTCATTATTTACAAAAATGCCCCTTTTGTACTGGTTCTTTAAAATCCGCTCGTATAATTTCCTGTTACTACCAAAAAAGTATCAAACATTATTAATTTGATGTCACCAAAACTTATAGTTCACTCTCCTAGTTTTAATGACATTAGTCTCAAATACTGATTTTTTTCGGTGTACCAAGTAAATCAAATACTGGGTGTTACATTCTCCCCTTATTAAAATTCGCCCATAAATTTTAGAAATTTACCTTATTGGGGAAACAACTATGGATATCTGGTTCTCATTGATTCTTCTGTTTCCCATGTACATTCCTTAATTCCTTGATTCTTCCATTGGACTTTAATCATTGGAATCTCTTTATTCCGCAATTTTCTAATCTGTCTATCTATGATGGCAACTGGAGTTTCTTCAAAAGAAAGATTCTCTACTATTTCCACTTCTAGGGTTTGTAATACATAAGAAGGATTTGGAATGTACTTTCTTAACATTAATATATGGAAAACTGGATGCACATAGCTAAGGTAAGGAGGCAAAGCCAACCAATATGACACATTTCTGACCCTTTCAAGGATCTTGAATGGTCCAATATATCTAGGATTCAAATTCCCTCTCTTTCCAAATTTGACTACATCTTTAATAGGAGAGATTTTAAAGAAAACTTGATCACCTGGTTCATACTATACATCCCTTCTCTTAGAATCTGTATAACTCTTTTGTCTACTGAAGGCCATTCTTAATCTTTCCTATATCAAAGGAACTTCTGTGGATGTTTATTGAATTAGGTTTAGTCCCTCTAACTATTTTTCTCTTACTTCTATCCAACATAGTCCACACTTTCTATCATACAAAGCCTCGTAAGGTGCCATCCCAATGGTGGAATATAGTTGTTGTTGTAAGCAAATTCTATTAAAGGAAAATGACGTTCCCAATCTCCACCAAAGTCCAAGACACACATTCTTAACATTTCTTCGAGTGTCTGAATGGTTGTCTCTGATTGTCCATCAGTTTGTCGTGGAATACTATATTAAAATTCAGTTATGTACCCATGGCTTCTTGTAGTTTTTGCCAGAATCTAGAAGTGAATTATGTTCCTTTATCAGAAGTAATAGACACTGGCACTCCATAATACTTCACAATTATGTCAACATATAACCGGTCTAACTGAGCTGCACTATAAGTGGTTTTCACTGCTATAAAGTGGGTTGACTTGGTGAGTCTATCGACTACAACCCAAATAGAATCATACCCCCTAGGCATTTTTGGTAGTCCAATCACAAAATCCATGGTAATCCGCTCTCATTTCCACTTGGGTAGTGGTAGCTCCTATAGTAGTCCAGTGGGCTTTTGTTGTTCAAATTTGACATATTGACAAGTTAAACAGGTGGATACAAACTGGGCTACATCTTTCTTCATACCTGGCCACCAAAACATACCTTTGACGTCATGGTACATCTTGGTGGTTCCAGGGTGAACACTATCGGGTGTATAATGTGCCTCATGTATAATTCTTTGTCATAGCCGATTTATGTCAGGTACACATAAACTATTACCACATTTTAATACTCCATCCACTATACTGAACTCTATCATCTTATCATCCTGGACAACTATTCTAAATTTGGCTAGCTCAGGATCACTGTCTTGGGCAATTTTAATCTCATCAATTAAATTGGGTTTCACCTGGAATTGAGCAAGTAATACTTAAGAATTAGATACTTGCTAGTGCAATCCCATATTAAATAACCCATTTAAACCTTTAACTAGCTCTTTATTTTGAATGGGGATATGAAACAAACTCCCCATCGATTTTTTGCTCAAAGCATCAACCACTACATTGGCTTTACCTGGGTGATACAAGATCTGACAGTCATAATCCTTCAGTAACTCAATCCACCATCTCTATCTGAGATTCAACTCTTTCTGTTGTTGAATGTACTGAAGACTCATATGATTTGTATATATTTCACTCTTTTCATCATATAAATAGTGTCTCCAAATTTTTAATGAAAATATCACGACTGCCATTTCTATATCATGGGTAGGATAGTTTACTTCATGTTTTCTTAATTGTCTGGAAGCATAGGCAATTACCCTCCCATTCTACATCAATACACAGCCTAAACCAACTTTGGAGGCATCACAATATATCACATAATCACCTTTCCCTAAAGGCAATGCTAACACTGGATTTGATGTGAGACATTCCTTAAGCTTTTGGAAACTTTGCTCACAGGAATCATCCCACTTAAATCTCACTTGTTTCTATGTTAACCATGTTAGTGGAGTAGCTATCTTGGAAAAATCTTTTACAAATCGTCTGTAATAACCAGCCATACCTAAGAAACTTCATACTTTGGTAACATTAGTAGGTCTAGGCCAATTAGACACAGCTTCCACCTTCTGAGGATCTACGTGAATCCCTTCTTCACTAACTATATGACGCAGGAAACCCACTCTGTCAAGCCAAAACTCACATTTTGCCAACTTGGCATATAACTGATTATCTCTAAGGATTTGTAACACCATTGCAAAGTGTTTTTCATGTTCTTCTTAGCTCCTGGAATATACCAATATGTCATTAATGAAAACCACAACGAATTTATCTAAATACAGCTTGAAAATTCTATTCATCAAATCCATAAAGGCAGCTGGTGCATTCATTAAAGTAAAAGGAAGCACCAGGAACTCATAGTGTCCGTATCTGGTTCTAAAGGCAGTTTTTGGCATGTCCTCTTTTCGGATCCTTAACTGACGATACCCAAATTTGAGATCAATCTTAAAGAAATGGCTTGCTCCCTGTAATTGATCAAACAGATCATCAATCTGAGGAAGAGGGTATTTATTCTTAACAATTACTTTATTCAACTTCCTATAATCTATGCATAACTGTAGGGATCCTTCTTTAATCTTAACAAATAACACTAGTGCACTCCACGATGAACTACTGCGTTTAATAAACCCCTTATCAAGCAAATCCTGCAACTGCACCTTTAACTCTCTCAGTTCTGTAGGTGTCATTCTATATGGAGTAATTGAGATAAGGTTTGTACCAGGAAGGAGTTCTATATTAAACTCTATTTCTCTTTCTGGTGGTAATCTAGGTAAATCTTCTGGGAACACATCTTGAAAATCCCTTACTGTAGGGATCTATTGTAGCTCACTGATCTCACTTCTAGTATCCCTAACATGAGCTATATACCCCTAACATCCCTTTCTTAGAAGTCTTTGGGCATGCATAGCTGATATTCTATTAACAAGAAACCCAATTTGATCACCCTGATATAACACTTATGTTTCTGGATTAGGCCTAAGTATAATTCTTTTGGCATAACAATCCATTATAGCATGGTGATTTGATAACCAGTCCATACGCAAGATAATATCATATTCTAATAATGCCAACTTGATCAAATTTAAATTTTCTGCCATCTATTTCCACTACACATAAGGGGTAAGCATAGTTCACTTCAATAGTTTCCTCTAAAGGTGTAACTATGATCAGAGGGTCTTTCATTAATTCTCTATTTTTATCTAGCTTTTTGGCAAAACTCGGCGCTATAAATGAATGAGTGGCACCTGAGTCAAATAGCTCTTTAGCATTCTCGTTCTAGATAAGGACTATACCTATATCAACATTATTTTATCATCATAATTAAATAAAAATCATATATTTTATCATAACAGAGCATAGACATTTTATTCATAATATAATTTAATTGAATATCAACAGGTTTGCATAGGATTATCTGTTACAGCTATATTAGAGGCATGTGCTTCTTAGGGATTTACAACAAACACTCTGCCCTGACCTCTATTTGTTAGGGCTGGTGCTAGCATCTGCCCCGTATTTTGGGTGAGAGCTTGGCCTTGAGGTATACCTCTACCAACTAGGCCTTTATTAATAGGTCTGTTTATCTATACAGTAGTTTGTGAAATTGGGGGTGGAGGTACTTTGTTTTCTTGCATTGGGCAGTCTTTAATGAAATGCCCTTGTTGTCTTCACCTATAACAACCTCTAAACTCGAGTCTATAGGGTCCTTGATGATTTTTCCCATAGACATTACAAGCACTTCTAACCTATGGATGTGCTGGAGGTTGCTATGATCTATTCTTAGCTAGGTTCTGTGTACCACTAGGTGCTGAAAATACTGACACACCTTGATTTCTGGCTTTGCCTTGACCCCTTCTATATGGTTCTAGAGGAGCAGACTGTATTGTTTGTTCTGTTTGTCTCATCTGAGAGCTATCTCTTTCTCTACGACCTCTACTGCTCTAGCCTTTACCTTTTCTTCTCCATTCTCTTTCTGCTCTCCCCTCTTTAAACTTTGCTTCTAATTGTCAAGTCTTATCAATCAACCTTGACAAATTGGGGAAGTCAATAGCTGCAATAGCATCATACAAGGAAGGTATGAGTCCCAACTTGTATCTTTCCATTTTTGTAGCTTCAATAGGTACAATTGCTGTAGAAAATTTTCATAAGTGTGGAAATTCACTTGCATAATCATCCATGCTCACACCAAAGATTTATCTGAGCCTTTCAAATTGCAGGGCTCGATTATGTCTTTCGTATGGAGAAATAAACTCATCAATTAATGCTTGTTTAAAGAATTCTCAAGCCGGAGGATTCCTACCATATAATTGATCCTTGATATTCCTCTAGAGCCATTCCTAGGCATTCTTTGTCAATTTAACCCCCACTAATTTTATGACCCGTGCATCAGAGCAAGTCAATCTTTGGACCATTTTCTCAATATGACTCATAAACTTGGGGATCCCCATGTCACTCACCACTAAACTCAGGGGTTTGTAATTTTAAGAAATCATTGATAATTCCCCTTCATCATCTAAAGCTCGCCTAAGTAATCCTCTAGGCATTTGCACTGGTTGTGGTGGTGCAGGAGCAACTTCAGGTACACCCTGAGTTCTTTCTCTCTCTCTTTCTCTAAGTATTCTTACTTCTTCTATCAATTTTAGAACCTCTTGCCTTTCTCTTAAGGCTCAGTTCTCTACTTCTATGACTTCTATTCTTTGTTGTAAGGTTCTAACATCTTCCCCTCGAGTAGCTGAGGGTTCAGGTTTAATTTCTATCTCTGATCTCCACTAAAAGAGATCTCCTCCTAACTTTTAGTGGAGATCTTTCTTCTTGTTGTTCTTACTATACAGATTCGACCTTAGGTACAATAGTTGGAATTTCCCTCTTTCTAAGATGACCTCTTCCTCATTGAGGAGGTGTTCTTCTTCTAGGAGGCATCTTTATTATGGAGAAAATTAAAAAAATCATTTAGATATATGATTTATCAAAATAACATGGTATTGACATGATGTAGATCCTACGCTCCATGGTGTCATGCTTATGCAAGAATATCACATGCATATATCAGATCATATACATATTTACATATTATTCTCATTCACTATACTTTTTCAACATTCTCTTCTTCTCTATTTTACTAGGTTGCTTAGGATTGAGAAGGCATTTTAAAATACCTTTGATGTGTTTGGGGTTCTTTGTATAGTTAGTAGCCTATCCATTCTACTTCTCATTCCCGCACACATCCTTATCTCTTTCTTTCTCATTCTTGGTAACTATTAAACTTTTCTTTAATAGTTTCTATACATCATATAGATCACAAGATCCTTACTCTTATGAAACCTTTAGCTCTGATACCATCTGACACGACCCGCCTTTTGGACCATGTCTACAACACGACTCAATGAGATATAAACACGCTACCATGCTTGTGAGGCTAGGTAACACAAGGATAGCTTCACATGAATGGTCTATGGCATTCTAAGCAACAATACATGGTATCAATGAATAAACAGGTAGTAATTTCAAATGCGGCAATCACGTGAGTATCAATAATCTCATTATGAATTGTTCTATTTTAAAAATGAATATGGTTTCTAAATTTTTTTTCTGAGTTCTGGGTTCTTTTGTGAGTTTTGGGTTCTTTTTAATTGTAACATCCCGTTACTGTTAGCAAGGGTATTTTGGTAAATTGGGACAGACTGATAGGGTTTCATTGCATTCACTGATTGAGCATGTTACTGGCCTCTAATTATAGAGGAACAGGTTTATTGCATATGCATTTA
>JANZLD010549589.1:0-14336 GCA_026413575.1 Erythroxylum carthagenense
TTGCTTTCGATCCGCTGTCTGTGTTGCTTCGGTTTCTCTCGCTTTCCGCTTGTTTCGCCTTATGCCTCGCTTGATTTGCCGCTTCGATTTGTGTTCCGCACTTCAGTCTCGTATTCGTGGTTTCGTTTTTCGTTTAGGATCCGGTTCCTGGATCGGGTTCCAACATTATTTGTCTCAAGCCAAATATGCCACTGATCTTATTTCTCGTGCAGGTCTCACAGACGACAAAATCTGTAGTACTCCCCTAGAGACAAATGTCCATTTCACTATAACTGTTGGCACACCTCTTCATGATGCAACTCTCTATCGACAACTTGTAGGCAGTCTTGTCTACCTTACTGTCACTTGCCCTGATATAGCATATGCAACTCATATTGTTAGCCAGTTTATGTCTGCTCCTCGCACAACTCATTTTACAGCAGTTCTTCCTATCCTTTGTTATGTCAAGGGTACCTTGTTTCATGGCCTTTATTTCTCCAATACTTCATCCATGGACGTAGCCACTACTGGGCCCCCCAAAATTTTAAAAAATTAAATATTATATATATATATACATATATGAGGATGAAGTTATTTGAGGGGCTAGTAGTGTATTGGGCCCCTCAAAATTTTAAAAATTAAATATTTGGACCCTCCTATTATACATTTCTGGCTCTGTCACTAACTTCATCCCTTGAATTGTGCACCTATTCTGATGCAAATTGGGCAAGTGACCCAATAGACAGACGCTCTACTACTGGTTATTGTTTCTTCCTCAGCAATTCTCTTATTTCCTAGCGTAGCAAAAAGCAGACCATTGTTTCTCGCTCAAGCACAAAAGTAGAATACCGAGCACTTGCTGACATTACATTTGAGCTTCTTTGGCTTTGGTGGCTTTTACAGGACAGGGGGTCTCTCATTCATCCGCTACTACACTTCATTGTGATAACCGAAGTGCCATCTAGATAGCACACAATGATGTTTTTCATGAACGCACCAAGCATATAGAAAATGATTGTCATTTTATTCATTATCATGTGCTCTAAGGAACTCTCACGCTTGTTTTGGTCACCTCTTAACAACAAACGACAGATATGTTCACCAAAGCTCATGCGCCACATAGATTTCGCGAACTTGTTTGCAAACTCCAGATAGCAAATTCTTTACCATCTTGAGTTTGAGGGGGGATGTTAATGTATATAATCCAGCTGTGAATAATATAATTATAGCTTCATTTTAGGCTTAATTATAGTCTTAGCTTTAGGCTTAAGCCAAGCTTCTTTCCTAAATAGAATGTGATTCTTGTATATAAATAGGCCTCTTTGTATTCAATATTAGATGCAATAATATATACAATTTCTCTCAACCCTCTCAATTCTCTCAACAATGTCCTGGCATGTATCCTAAAAAATGCATTGTTTGGCAAAAGGAGCTAATTTGTCTTTGTAAGGAGTGGTGTTTGTGGCATAGCAAAGATAACCAAATATCTGAAGGTTGTCATAGGATGGTCGTTTTTGGTAAAGACATTTGTATGGGGTTTACCAAGAAAGTATTTGGGTAGGAAGTCGGTTTATTATGAATGTAGACATGAGGAGAGCCTCCCCCCCAGAATTTTTTAGGTAAGTTGGCTTGAAAAGTAGGGCTCTAGTAGTTTGGAGAAGGTGTTTGTGTTTGCATTCAACAATGCCATTCTGTTGAGGGGTATGGGGATAGGATTTTTGGTGTTCTATGCCTTTGGTTTGAAAAAGTTCCTTGCATCTGTGGTTGGTAAACTCGGTTCCATTGTCAGTGCGTACACAGGTGATAGAAGTTTTATGTTGGTTTTTAATCATGGCTATGTATATCTTTAGAGTTTCATAAACTTGATCCTTACTGTTTAATAAATAAGTCCAGGTGGCCCTTGTGAAATCATCGACTATTGTTAAGAAATAGCTTGAGCCATCGAGATTTTTAACCCCATATGGTCCCCATAAATCAGGATGTAAGAGTTCAAAAGGATGTTGGGATGATAAATGGTGATTTGGAAAAGATTGTCGAGTCTGTTTTGCTAAAGGGAAAATGTCACATGAAACATATTTTGGTATCAAAACACTTAAATTTTGCAAATGAGTAACCTTTTCTTTTGATATGTGTCCAAGGCATAAATTCCAAACATCAAAACTGTGTACTTGATTTGCAACTGGGTTCTTAATATAAAAATCCAGAGAAGGACCCTTTAGGCTGGATGGCAGTAACTAGTTTTCTTCACCTATTCTGTAAATTCCCCCTTCCGCCTCACTAATGGCTACGATGTCGTTAGTCCGCAGGTCCTGCAAATGCACTTTATTAGTTACAAATATAATGCCAATGTTATTTTGGGTTGCTAGTTTGTGAACAGACATAAAATTATGGTGGAATGTTGGTATGTGAAGGACGTTGTTTAAGTGAAGCGTTTCATGAAAATCAATAGTTCCAACATGTTTAATTTTTCTGTGTGAACCGTTTGGGAGGGTGACTAGTTTGAGGTGGGAGACTTTGGTTTTGTTTGTGAAAAGGGTGAGATCATGGCTCATGTGTGTTGAGGCCCCTGAATCCACTATCCATGTACCATTGTCAAATTTGTTACTGTTAAAACTATGAAGGTTTGGGCTCGTTCCTGCGTAGCTATTGTAAGCTACGTGATTAGCATCAGTCAATGATTTATCCTTAGCCATGCGCATCATGTCTTAAACTTGTAGGGTGAGTGGTGCAATATCCGCTCCGGTCTTCAACTTAGTTTCTGGTTTTGTTCCTCCAATAAGCTATCGGCGTTCATTGCGGTGTTTGTAATTCTTTCCTTCTTCTTTTGTAGTTCTTTGTACCACTCCAGTATTCCATGTAGCTGAAAACAGGTGTCCTTTGGGTGTCCCTTTTCCCTGCAATGCTCACAAAATTTCTCATCCTTTGTAGTTCCAAAACATTTGTTAACAAACTCCTTATTTCCCTGTCTTTTATAGTTACTTGGACTAGCCATGAGTGCCACTCCCATTGGAATCACATTCTCAGCGTTTGCGTGTTTTTGTTTTTCTATTGTTAATATCATGAAGTAGGCTTTGTTTACTTGTGCCAACGGTTCAAGTAGCATGATCTGACTTACTAGGGTAGCGTATTCTTCTCTGAAACCCGGCAAGAACTGCATTAATTTGTTTGTGTTGAAAAACTCCAAGTTTTTTCCAGTGTTCTCACAGCCACATATGCTCATTGGCATCAAAGAGGAAGTCATTCTACAGCCCCTTTAGTTTCATAAAATATACTGTTACAGTGTTGTTACCTTGTCTTAAGTTGCTGACTTCCTGCGTGATTTCATATAGGCGAGGCCCACTGCATTCTCCATAACGTCCTTTTAATTCATCCCAGAGATCCTTAGCCATACTTACTACTAAGAAAGAGTCGGAGATTTCCTTTGATAGCGAGTTGATGATCCAAGCTATAACCATGTTGTCTGCTTTCTTCTATTTCTTCGTAAGTTTTTTGTTGTCAATAGGAGGTTGTATCTCTCCATTCACAAAACCAACTTTTCCCTTGACTTTCAAGGAAATAATTCTGCATCGACTCCACGATAAATAGTTTACTCCTTCGAGAGGTGTATTTACTAGTAGGTTTCTAGGGTTATCTACTGCAGTAATGTTGTAAGCTTCTTCATCTATGACGCTTTCCATACTGCCTTCCATCTCTATTTTTTGGAGTTACAGGATAGTATATTTTATGAGGTAAGGCAGAAACACTGCTCTGATATCACGTTATATTTTATGAAGAAGATAACTCTCTTATTACGAAACAACGTAAGAGCTATATATATACAGATGACGTTACTTGTAGCTGGAAAAAAAAAAGAAAAGAAAATCTCTCTTTCTTATCTAACGAATTATATTCCATAATGATTATGCACAGTCGGTGAAATGTACACCTGGCTGACATGTGTGGGTAACGTGAGAAGAGGATGATGAGACGGCCTGGTGACAAAGAATATCAAACTTCTTTATTTCATGAACCCAAAAAAAATGTTACGCTAGAAATTTATTAGATGGAGTTGCCCATCTTATTCCGGCCTTATGTTCCTTGAGCTAATCTCCCTAATTTAAATGACAAGAATTTGGGATGGGATGGGCTTAACGAATGGAGAATACATGACCTGATCGTGATCTTCTGGTTCGGTAAATAAAAGAACATTCCTTATATGTATCGATTTCGGCACTTCCAAAGAAAATCTTTATAAACTCCTATCTCCACGTGTTAGGCCATAGCACTTCCATATGGCCTCCAACTTAATTGGCATGTGTGGTCCTAAACAAACGACCCCTTGTAACCACTCATACCCACTAGCTTAGACACGCATCTTTTTCATTTTTCTCCAGTTCATAGAATTTCTTCCCAACTTCCAGTGATAATAGATGGCTAATTTCCTACCCTCCTACTTGAATGTTTCAAATGGTGTTAGGTTAGAAGCTTCGTGTATATGCAAAGGTGCCAGAGTTTATTTTAGCTCTAGCTATGGAAGAAAATTTAGTGGCAATAAAAGAAATAAGGGTAAGAGAAGGCAAGTGGCTTGTATTGTGCAATGTTGCAGTACCTCCTCAACCCCATCATCGTCGCAGTCCTTTTCAATATCAGCAGCAGCTAAGCATGTTCTGGCTGAAGAAAGAAGTCTGGAGGCAAAAGAGGCGAGGGGATTAGATTTGGAGAATTTGATGAGTGAGTTTGGATGGAGAGTCAGAAGATTGGCTCATAATGATCAGCATGAGATTAGGGAGGCTGTTGAAATTCAAGCCGAAGCATTCCACACGCCAATGTTTCTCTTTGATGACCTGTTCTTCCAATTCTTTAAGGTATCCGTTCTCTCTAGGTTGAACTTTTCCCGAGTTATACAATTCCACGTTTTGATTATATGAAAAAGATTGTTGAAATGATCTCCATCATTCATCTTTCAAAATATGTCTGCTCTTAATCGCATTAACAAGACAACAGAAGAAATGTATATATTATATACATTCTGCTATCATTATAAGGAGCAAGGTTTGATTCTAAACCTCCTCTCTTCTGTTGCTTCTCGAAACAGGCTGAGGTGCTTTCTGGGCTTGTTTACAAACTTAGGAACTCGCCTTTAAACAGGTACTTGTTGTCCAAAAGAAACGAAGAACTGTCAGAAGCATAAACAACACTTTAAGGTTAACTGCAATACAAGGACTTGGCATTTCCAAGAGCGAAAATGGAACTTAAATCTTGTTTATTCTTTTGATATATGAAAATATTTATTAACAGATATGCATGTTTGGTGGCTGAGCCAGAGTCTGACTCGTATAAGACTCAAAGAAGACTTGTGGGCGTTGTGGATGTCACAGCATTGAGAGATGAAGATGTCCTGAAACACCTCAGAGGAGAAGAAGAGTACCTCTATGTTTCAGGAATTGCAGTGTCGAAGAATTTCAGGTTTTTAACATCTTTAGCAGAAGCGTGCCTCTACCCTAGCTGCGTTCTTAATTGTAGGTTTAAAAACCTTATCCAGCTTTCTACTAATTGTTCCGTAACTAACAGGAGGCGAAAAATAGCGAGCATACTGCTGGAAGCTTGTGAAATGCTCTCCATTTTGTGGCATTTTGAGTATCTTGTTCTAAGGGCATATGAAGATGATTTTGGTGCCCGAAAATTGTATGCAAATGCAGGTTATAAAGTAGTTTCAAGTGATCCCCAGTGGATGGCTTGGACAGGACGAAGACGCCGTGTTCTCATGATCAAAAAGTCCCGTTTAAGCATGTAATCATAGGCTCGATTCGGGAATGAAAAATAGTCAACAAAAAATCTAGTTTTTCTTGTAATGTTTAACCCCATGGAGTGTTCTCGAATATTCAGACAAATTAGCCTAGCAGGTAGTCCTGATATGGTCTCGTTCTTGTCAGCACAAAACAAAGTCTACCTGTAATGTCAGGACAGAAGTGAAGCCAGGTAATAAAGGGTTGATACTAGTTTGCAATTTGTGCTCTGCAAGTATCATATTTGTTTGCTAAAATTGGCCGAGCTTTCACAGGTTGAATCAAATTGAGTCACAACCATTTGGCTGAGACTTTCACAAGGTTACACCACTTCCTAAGAAGAAAATGTGAAAGAAGTTTACAAGAAACAATTGTAGAATGGATATGTGTGAACTTGAAGACAATGTGGCGACAAAATGAGTCACAAGTTGAGATACAAAAGGAGCAAAGTAATGCATTCTTCTCCTTTACATTTGAACCTAAATGAATGACCTCCAACGAAACAGCACAGGGTGAGCTAATAACTAGGGATAAAGGGTAACTGTCTTACTAATCTTCCTCTAAATTAGTGCAGTCTCCCAAATTTTCATACAAAAAATCTACTCCAGCTCGGCCATTTGAGCTAGCACAGAATCAAGTGTTCCCAAATCTTCAGTAGTCACTTCTTTCATCTATTCTCCATTTTTTCCCACGAGCTTGAACTTATCCTGCTTGGAAACGTAGTATCCCGGCCCTTCGCAATAATCAACTCATTGCCTGCGTTGCAGTTTCATTTTCCATCTCTCTTTCATGGGGGTTTCACTATCTTCATTAGTTTTGAATTTCGTTTTTCTTACTGTCACGTAGCTTTTTTTTCATTTATTCGTAATTATAGCAACACTTTTGAATATGATACTTCTTTGGGGTTTATACACGGACAATGAGTTGGTGTCTAATTTAAAGTGCATTTCTCTATATTATGAAGAGGTTAGGGTCGAAATCAACGAATATATTTTCAAAGAGGTTTTGTGTTTTTTTTTTCCCTTTGACAGGCAAATTTAAGCCTCTGAATGATTAAACATATAGTTCAAGTTTTCAAATGAAGTTCCAAAGTTTGCTGCCAAGTATTTAAATTAAAGTCGGGAACATATAGGACAATTAGTGGGTGAGTACATGAGTGTTGATGAATGTAGCTCGGAAGATAACATCATAATCTCATAAGAATTCCAGTTAATTTGCTTATATAAGAAAAAAAAAATTCATCATTCTAAATTTGCATTAAAATGAAATTATCTGCTGTTTTCTAGTGGTGTAGGTCACAAATATTGTTAATTATGTCCCTTACAAGAGTAAAATAAGTATAAATTTAAATGAACATGTGACTGCAAGTTCACTAAACAAATTCAATATATGAATTTAATTTAGAACATTAATTTTACTTTTCAAAATTCTCATTGTTATGATTCTACAAGTGATCATTTGATTTAATATATTCAAAGGATGTCATATAGGGATTATTATATGTCAATTTATGACCTATCATATTCAAGAGTAACTCCCCTACTAGTCATTGGATATAGGATCAACTATGTTATAATATTTTAGTGATAAATATAGGATTCATCACCCTAAAACATTTAAGAAAGATGTTTTTTTCATTATTATTTATTAATATTAATTTAAAACATCTGTAGCCAAAGTGAAGTGACATGAAAAAAATAGTTTTCAAATGTCATTAAAAAAAACTTACTAATGATGGAGAGATAATATGATTGGAATAAAAAAAAACATTAATTCCATACTCTTTGCGTACTCAAAACATTTTATAATAAAAAGATTGAATTATACAAACAAACTGTAAACAAAAATATTATTTTTCTATCTATACTTCTTTAAACTTGGGTCCTTTGAAAGAAACCACTGTTATTATAGAATTGGTTAATCGTACTAATGTTTGCCTAAATGGATGGTAAAGGATGTTTTGGTGCAAATGAATGAATTAGTGTTTCCCACATATTTCCTATAATCTCATGCATATCTTACTAGGGAGATCATTCCTTAATATGACCCAAAATAAGATAGATATTTATGAGGACACCCTCATAATGGAATTTTATTGATAAGTAATTCATTTCAATATTTTATGCCATGAAACATCCTGAAGATGATCATTTTATTTTTTCTATTAATGTGATTGATCCCATAGTATAGAAGTATAGAAAGTTTTTAAGTTAAATTGTAGGGACCAATTGGAAGCAGTTTTAGCCAAGAATCTGAAGTTGGAAGCCACAAATGATGTTTAGTTAGGAGAGGATTTAATCAAGATGGCAGCTAACTTACATTCTTTCGAACTCGCTCCTACAAGGTACAAATTTGCTTTCAAACAATTACCTAAATCTTACCAAAGGCTATTAACTTTTGATGTGTAGATCCAAGATGTAGAGTTGAAACCACTACCCCCTCACTTAAAATACTCGTATTTAGGAGACAATTAAACTTTTCTGATAATTATTTTTATAGTGTTAATTTTTTATCAAGAAACCAAACTAGTTTGTGTGTTAAAGGAGCACAAGAAGGCCATTGGATGGACAATTGCAGATATTAGAGGGATGAGCCCTTTTAAGCACACATCACATTTTGTTTGAGGAAGGTGCAAAGTCTACTAATCAAGCACAATGTAGGCTAAATCCTCTAATGATGGAACTTGTTAAAAAGGAAGTATTGAAGCTTTTTTATACTAAAGCCATTTATCTTATCTCTAACGATCAGTAGGTAAGTCCAATGTAGGTGATTCTAAAGAAATTTGGAATCATGATGGTGACAAATCAAGATGGTGAGTTGGTTCCCACCTATGTGCAAACCGGGTGGCAAGTTTATATTGATTATAGGAAGTTGAATCTTGCAACTTGCAACGACCATTTCCTCCTTCCATTTATTGATAAAATGCTTAAGAGACTTGCTAGACATGAATATTACTGCTTTCTAGATGGTTTTTCAAGTTATTTTTAGATCCATATTGCACGAGGGTATCAAGAAAAGATGACCTTCATGTGCCCATTTGGTATGTTTGCTTGCTGGAGGTTGACATTCGACTTGTGCAATGTTCCCACCACTTTCCAAAAGTGTATGTCAAGTATAATATTCTCTGAGTATGTTCAGAAGATCACATAGGCATTTATTGATAATTTTATTGTATATTGTTATTTTTTTATGATTGCTTAGAGAATCTTGCACTCATTTTAGAAAGATGTATTGAAAACAAACTTTATGTGTAATTATTTTGTTCTACTTAATACCACCTAAATGCATCACTCGTAAGTATATGAGGTTGTTGTAGTATATGGTGGATGCCCCAAGGTCATCTCATAAGGAAGTTCTTATTATAATAACTTGATTAAAAATAAGAAATTAAAAAAGAAATTTAAGAAGGTATAGAGGTTGTGAAATTATGAAATTAAACAAAAAGAATGAATTGTATGGAATTGATATAAACATTTCAAAGATATCTTAAGGTTTAAACTTCGATCCAATTTCATGCCTAAATTCTTAAACTTCCCATTAATATAATCTGCAGTGTTAGTCTCTATTCAATCAAATTAGCAACTATCAATTTAATAGTTCTCACATTCATAAATTAATAATTACTAATCATTCGAAGTTACAAATTAAGCAATCCTTAGAGCTTATATTTCTAATTCATTCTTAGGGTAATTGATTGTTTAGTTTCAATATCAAGTTTCATCTTTTGATTCTTCACTCAAAATCTTAAGACTAATAGGTGGACAATCTATTATCCTAGCATTCAAGATAAAACAATCAATCCATGAAATATATATGTTAATGGGAATTACCAAATCAAGACATTCAATTAAATCTAGATGTAAACCTTAGGTAAGAATAATTTAGCTCATCATCAAAGTGAAAATAATACTCATATCAATTAGATTAGAATTAATAAATTACATTATATCAAGAAGAAATTGAAACAAGAAAAATCTGCAATCCTAAAAGAATAGAGAACAAAAGAACCCTTGAATGATGACTAGGAGTGAAACTTTCATTCGCTTTCTCCAACTCTTAGTTAATGTTGATGACAAAACTCCATTGACTCTCCCTCTGTAACTCTCTTTCCGTATAACTATGTCATCCTATTTAGGCCATAATCTCTTCACATAAGTTGTAGCTCCACCTCCCATCTTTCCAATGGATCCTTTTTTGCTTAAAACAAATCCATGTAGCTAAAGTTATGGGCCAAAAATGAAAGGAAGGTCAAACTGAGTTAAGATAGATTTTGTATCTCATTCTCAACCTTTTTAGCCCTCAAAATAGCACTTTTGGGCCTCAATTTTTACATAGGAATTATGACCCAGAATGTTGATTTGAATTTTAGCTTTTGAATCACCTCATTTGGATCTCATAAACCTCAAATATGTCCATGTAAAGTGTCAGTGGTCAAGCTACTAACTCTACCAAAATAAGTTTATTTTGAGCAAACAGTTGCTAGTCCAAACGACTTCAAATCGCTACACTTTTGGCCTTCCTTAAAATCTTGAGATGTCCTTTAAATATTCTCTGACCTTTTTACAGTCATCTCCTCAAGTCCTTGAAGCTCAACCTAAACATAAACACCTAACAACAATCTTAAACAAACATATTAGAAAAGACTAAAAAGTGAACAAAAACTATCCAAAACCTAATACAAAATATATTATAACAGCAATTAGGAAAGATATCTTTTTATGGTTGATCAAGGTATATTTCTAAGGCATATTGTGTCTTATAGGTGTACAGAGGTTGAAAAGTCTAAGATTGATCTCATTTTTTATTTTCCTTACTCCTCAAATGTGCAAGATTCTCATTGTTTTCTTGGCCATCTAGGCTTTTATCGAGGTTCATCAAGGATTTCTCGAAGATAGCTTCTCTTTTATGCAAGATGTTACAATAGGATATCCCTTTTGAGTTCAACGATAAATGCAAGGAGGCTTTTGATAAACTTAAGAAGCTTTTATCATCCTTTCTAGTAATATAACCTCTAAACTAAAGCCTTCCCTTTGAGATCATATGTGATGCAAGTGATCATGCAATAGGGGTACGTCTAGGATAAAAAGTGGAAAAAGTTGTACATGCTATCTACTACACTTTGAAAACTTTGAATTAAGCCCAATTGAATTATTCCAAATCTAAAAACGAGTTGTATATATTATGTTGCTTTAGAAAAAAAATCCATACTTGTTGGGTCTTAAAGTTATTGTTTATTCTGATCATGTAGTTTTGGAGCATATTGGATAAATATTGTCCTGATTATGGTATTCTTACATTATTTTTGGAGGTTAGGAAATACGGAGCTATTTTGGAGAAAAGTTAGCAAAAAAATGCAGCAGGAATTAAAAGCAATATGGCAGTGCATAAACTAGCTGCAAGGAGACCGAAACAAAGCACAACCAAGATGAAACGCAGGTTACGCAATAGATGAGAAACGACGTAGCAGTAGATGATGTAACTAGCGCAAATGGGACCAACATGCAGCAGTTGGAAGATGTTTGGAAAAGAATAAAGTCATCGTTTGGCCAGCAAAACGCAGACGTAGTGAGAAGCAGCAACAAGGGTTTTAATGCGTGGAGTTTTAAATAAAAACAACACAGTAGCATTGTTTAAAAAAAGGAGAGTTTCGGTTTTTAATGAGAAGAAGATGTCTTGTGTGGCAATAGGGGCCTTTCACAAAGCACAAAAAAGGAGGGTTTTAGTTTTTTAAGGAAAGAGGGATTTGTCTTTTGGAAAAAGGCAATACGAGGGCTACCTTCTAAAGAAGAAAGCGACAAAAGGGCAACTAGTAGCAGTTACGTGGGTGATTTTTCGGCTAGACTTTTTGGCTCATCAATAGTAGGTGTTACTCTAAACTTCTTTGTACATATGCAAGGGATGTGGAGTTTTACACCTGGAGTTCTCCAATGTTTTTCTCTTCTCTAAACTTCTTCCGAAAGATAATTTAGTTTTGAATAATTTTTATGTGTTCTTTTTTTCTATGGCTTGTAACTAATTGTTTTATTCTAGTTAGAGGATTATATTGAAACCTTGATTCTAAATCGATTATGAGATCGAATAGTTTTATTGAATTCAATTATGCATGGATATTTAATTAATTCCTAAATTTCATTGATTTTATAATGGCTTTTGGTTTTATCGAATGGATGCATATATTTAATAATCCTGAAATAATCTACTACTAATTAAAACGAAAAATTTGTAATTTTTGGTTGACTTTAATAAGTGGCAATTGACATAATTTTATGATTCTTTCTAGTTTTAAGGCTATCAAAACATCAAATCCTACGAGCTACCTATGAGGTTGTTTTTCAATTAGGAAGTAATTATTCGATTTGTTTGTGATTACTGTACAGGAAAAATTAGTTATTATAGATCTTGTCTTAATAAGTAGAACCAATTTATTCATGAATTTGTTAAATTGTGTTTGCATCAATGATCAACTGAATGAATCACAGTGGAAATAAATTCCTCTAACTAGAAGTCTATTTTATTAAATTTCAAATCAATTTATTTTTGTTATTTTTAATATTAAGTTTTAACATAATTTCCAAACCCCCTTTTTTCTTAATTGTTTAAAAGAGATAAACCACTACTTCGGGAGGAGACGACCTTACTCCACTATAATAAGTTAATATTCTAAGTAAGTTAATTATTTTTGGTTGATTTGACACTCACTAAATTTTGACGCCGTTGCTGAGGATTAGTGTCAAGGATTTATTTCTTTTAAATTGTATTTTATTTTTGTTCTAGTTGATGACCCGCTCTTCCCATATAGGTGACTGATTTTCGATCTAGAAGTCAAAAAGACAATTAAGGCTAATAGAAAAACAAAAAAAAAAGAACATTTACATGCTTCAGTGTCTTATTCTAAGGAATAAGATTGTGATTTTGAAGAACAAAAGACTGAAGAGACAATTGTTGAAGAGCCATTCACTGAAGAAAGGCCAATGGGTGAACGACCACAACAACGAACATTAAGGGAGTTAGCAACTCCTGGTGTTAACCATCAACCTTGTGTATGGAATTTCCTAATAGTAACAAACCTTTTGAGCTTAAATCTAGTTTGATACACTTATTGCCAACTTTCCATGGACTTGTAGGTGAGGATCCTAATAAGCATTTAAAGGAATTTTGTGTTGTTTGCTCATTAATGAATCCATACGGAGTTAAATCAAGCTTAGAGCTTTTCCATCGACCAATGACTAGCTCTATTATTTACTGTCTAGATCCATAACCATATGGAATGAACATGAGAAGCAATTCATAGAGAAATTATTCCCTGCTTCTCGTGCTGTAAACTTTAGAAAAGATAATTATGGAATCTGATAATTCAATAGAGAGACATTGTACGAGTATTGGGAGAGATTCAAACAACTATGTGTGAGTTATCCTCAATATTAGATTCTGGACCAGCTGCTTATCCAGTACTTCTATGAAGGTTTGCTACCAATGGATCGAAATATGATTGATGATACAAGTGAAGGATCATTGGTGAATAAAACTATAGATGAAGCAAGGAGTTTGATCTCTAGCGTGGCTACTAATGCATAACAATTTGAGACTCGATAGGATAACACCCCACGAAGAGTTAATGAGGTTAGTGTTTCTTCCACTGATTAAAGATTAGATGGTCTAACTTCTTTGGTGGAAAAATTGGTTGTAGGACAAATTCAACAGGTCAAAACATATGATATTTGCTCTATAATAAGTCATGCGACAGATTTGTGTCCAACCCTTCAAGAAGACCCCAATGGGCAAGTAAATGTCTTAGGAGGATTTCTAGGTCTACCACAAAGTAGATATGATCCCTACTCGAATCACTACAATCTAGGCTGGCGAGATCACCCTAATTTCAGTTATAGCAATAAGCTACCAAGATTTCAGTCACATCCACCTCAAATGAGACCACCAATTCCACCACCTCAAGCATCATCATCTTCTAAGCCAGGTATTGTTGGATCCCGTTTTCGGAATCCAACTCAGAACAAAAGATCATCAAACATCTAAAGCGTGGTTCCTTGAAATCTCTTCTTGCTCTAATACCACAAATGTTGGACCCCGTTTCCAGAGCCCAACTCTAAACAGAAAACCATAACTATCATCATTCCATTTCCTTATAATCTAAACAAAATGCCATCATACTTGAGCGTGGTTCCTTGTAATCTTTTCTTGCTCTGATACCAAACATGTTGGGCCCCATTTTCAGAGTCCAACCCATGAACCATAAACGTTGGCGTAATACAAAGAAATTATGAAGCTCAAAGCCTCATACCATTTCTATGTTCCTTTTGCCATAACATATCTCACTTATAAATATGTATGATAATAATTCGTATTTATGATTTATCATCTCAAATCGATAACTTCCTCAAGTATACTTTAATTTCAATTCAACCTTATCCATACGCAATTTCATATTCCTACTCAACATCATCCATACATAATTCATTAACATCAAAAGAATAGAATTTTACAAGCTCTAACGGCATTCCAAGCCACAATACAACAATAATCCAAAATCTAAAAAATACAAAAGTTGCATGAATTAATACTCCTTGAAAAGTGACA
>JANZLD010549910.1:0-14331 GCA_026413575.1 Erythroxylum carthagenense
GTTATGTGGGTTTGGTTAGGTCCCATAAGTTAGAGTCAGTGCACTGTCTCATTTTTAAAAGGCTTCTCCCGCCTGCCTGCTAGTGGCACTGGAGCTCCGATTTCGAACTCCCTTAAGTTCACGGCTGCACAGGACCGCTATGCGAGACTGTGCAGTACGTTCTGTTTGGACCGAAACCAAACCATTCTGACGTGTTATGTGATTTTTGATTTGTTTAAATTGTGATGCATTTATTAAGTGAAGCATTCATGTTTTTGGAAATTGTACATGATTTGTGAAAAAAAAATTGAGAATTTTGAGGAATAAAAAAATTGAGTTTGAAATTGAGAAATTTTTGGAAAGTTTGTATAAATGATTTGAAAATGTGGAAAGTTTTAAGAAACAAGTTTTTTGAAAAAATTGCTAAATGGAAATTGTTTTGAGAAATGATTTTTGCTTATTTTTCAATTATAAATATGTTATCCATGAGCAATTAAGCTCATCCCCCCTTCATTCCCATCTACAGGTGATGAGAAGAAGATCGGGTGAAAGAAAATGAAATTTTCCGTTTGTTTGTGTTCGTATTGTATTATTATTAAGTTAGATGGTTGTTGAGAAAAGTTAGATTTTTCTGTGTATTGTGTACTTTGGATTATGGTAATTGGTTTTGTAAATGGCTTAAAATGCCATAAAGGTTTGTAAGCATTAAATTCATGATGATAATGAGTTATGATTTGTACATGGATATGTCGTATGGGTATGTATGTGGGATTGATATATATATATATATATTGTGTATGATTAGGGTGTATGGTTATGAAATATGTATGTAATTGGATAGTAATGGGGATTGTATATGCTTACGGACGTGATGAATGCGATTTGGATATGGATAAATTCGATTGATTGAGACTTATTGAAGTTGTTTTAGAAATAGGATTGCGTTTGTTTGTGTATGATTTTGGATTCCAGACGTGAGGTCCGAGGAGTTGTGTGTTGATTGAGCTGGTATTATAGAAGTTATTTTTAAACCCTTTGCAGATTTGGGTTAGTGAAAATGCAGCCGTTATGCTGTCGAAATTTTGTTAATTTGTGTATGGTTGGTTTGGGAATAAGATTTGTGTGATTTGTTTATATGGCAAAGGCAAATTAGAATAAGAGTTTTATAGAAGAGTTTAAGTTATACATGATTAAGAGAAATCTAGTAATTTGAGATTATGGAATATTGTGGCAAAGGAAATTTGAGATTCGAATGAATGAGTGTCCACATAGAAATTATTTTAAAAGAAATTTGAGATTCGAATGGATGAGTGTCCAAATAGAAATTTTGATTGAGAAATTGAATAAAAATGAAAAAGAATAAATGTTATGTGAAAGAAAAAAAAATTTATACCGGATTTCGGATTAATCTTAGGGTCTCCAGCGCAACGCGACTCTTTTCTAAAGCGTTTGTTCGCGGATGTTGGATATTCGTTTCACTTTCGGTTCCTTCGATTTCGCTATCGAGTTTAGGATTCGTTCCTTCAATTCCATTTTCGCTCTTTGTTATTCGTCTTGCTTTGATCTGTTCTTTTCGTTTTTCGTTTATGTTTTTTTCGATTCCGTTTTTTGTGTTTTCGGTTAGGATCCGGTCACGGATCGGGTCCCAACAATGGAAAAGGAAAGATAGGAATTATTAATGATGAGATGTAGTTGAATATAAAGACTCAAATGAATTGAGGTTGAGAGTTTGATGAATTCCAATTGGTAGCTGAAATTGTTATAAATGATATTGCAATAGAGGAAGTGAAGATGGGATCATTCTCAAGTTTTTCATGAGAGGAAAGTGTGTGTTCTAACTTCAGGAGAAAATATGTGCTAACCTATGATGAATTAGATGAAGTTGTCTTCATAAAAGTTTTAGCTTATCTTTTTAGCTTTTCAATGATATAAAGTATGTAATTTTTAGATATCGGTGTTAAGAGATATGAACATTACAAGTTAGGATGTTGTAAAGAACGTGTATCCCAAATAATTAGAGTATATGGAGTGATATCGCACTAGGATTGTTCGATTTGGAAAGATTATGAGTAAAAGGGATGTTAGGATGGGTTTAGGATCCATTGGAGGGGTCTTGGAGAGTGAAAAATTTCGTCTCACCTGAAAGTTACATGGTCTGCCCGTGTGAATTCACACAGGCCGTGTGTTTCCAGCGCAGGAGCACAGATTCACCCGAAAGTTACACGGTCTGCCCTTGTAGAATCACATGGTCAATGTTTTGACCCTCAAAATGACAAAATCTCACTTTGTGTTCTTCATGAAAGTTGTATATTTAGAAGTCTTGTTTCCAAAAATTTAAGAATGAAATCAATCTGACATCTTTAATGAACGTTATGCCAATTTTACCAAGATAGGTTCAACATGATTAAGAACATGAGCATGGTTGATTCTTTTGGCCATAACTTCATGACCCGACCTCCAAATTAAGCGATTCTTAAAGAAATAGCTTCCTAACACATGTATCTATCTCTCAATGAAAATTGGAATCTTTTGGAGTTGTTGTGGGAAAGTTTGATGGAGAGAAAGTGAGGAGTAAGTTGGGAGACCATGATTGACGTATGTACGCACTTTGGTTTTTTAAGCATAACTTCTTCTATATAGTTCCAATTGAGGTAGTTCTTGCTGCAAATTAAACTAAAAATGTGGAGCTACAATTGTTTTGAAGAAGTCAATTATGATTTTTTTTGGTGATTAACTAGTATGGGCACACCACCCTTGTGAGATGACTGCCAAAGAGGGTTCTTTGGAATAACCCTACAGGTTTAATAGCTCAAGATTTATGACTCCGGATGTTGGGCTCTAGAATCGGGGTCTAACATCAATAGTCATTAGATGTTGAGCAGGTTTTAATCTTATAAAACAATCAATATTTTGCAAGCATATGGGTCATAGCGTTGTATATCAAGTGTCGAACCTATGAGGAATTAGTGAACTAATCGAATCCTAATTTGTCTAAGGCTTAAAAGTGTACTTAAAATGAAATGAAAACTAAAAAGAAAAGTAAACAATTGAATATAGAGTGATTGAAATGAGAATTCCAAATCAATGCAAGAAATCAAATTTGAGAACCACTAATTGATAATTGAAATTTAAATAAGCAAGATTAACAAATTATTATAAAGGGAATTTATCTTATCATCAATGCTTACTTAGTCACTTTTTTGTTAAAACGATGTCGGTCATAAACTTTCAATAGGTAGATTAGTCTCTTTCAAGTTGTAATCACTAAGCTCTAAATCATATAATTAAATTGAGTTACCGAACATGTAATCTCTTAATTAACAAAACAACCCACAACCTAATTGGTTCTTAAGTATTCCAATTAGCAATCGAGTCATTACACGAGATCTCTCTCTGTATAATTACCAATTTGATTGTTTACAAGGTTTATTCGATCATTTAACTCTCGTTAACCAACCTAATTATTTTGCATTCGGTTCATTCCCTTGATTTATTACTGAAGCATGCAAATAACTAATAATTGGCAACACCCAACATCATTAATAACAAAAGCAATTAGATTAACATTAAGTCATGTATAAATCCCTAAAAGAAGTTAGAACATCCTTAACCCAAGGTTGAACATCATCAATTCCATCTCATACGTCAAATGACTGAAATAAAAGATGATAAGAAGAAAAGTTAACATGGAGGATTGGAGGTTGAACCAGCAACTAAAGCCCCACCTCTTCTTTCTCTTATTCTCTCTCTTCCTTCTTCCTGTTTCTTAGTTTTTTTTTTTCCCAAAATGGCAAATGGAGGTCCTCCCTTTCTAGGTCATTTCTCTACTTGTTTGTAGTCCTTTACTAATTAGGGTAAAAATTAGGTTTTACCCGGACCCAAAATTCTAAAATAACTCATCCCTGGGTGGGCTTCCTCCAAATCTTCTTTATTCTTCAATATTTGATCTCAAACATTAATAAACATACCAAAGCACCTCAAATGCATAAAATTAAAGCTTAATAGTATGCTCTAACCCACATAACACTCAAAACACAAATATCTAACTAACTAACACAATTTTAAACCTAAACATGCGTGAATCAGTTAATTAACAACTAAAACATCATGCAACTTACAACTATCATTAGACATGAAGACAAATGTATTTGATACAAAAAGTGCTAAGCCAGTGTAGTCCTTATAAATATGTGATGTCATCAAAGCAACCATTGTAAACTTTAAAGTAGTGGGTAATGATAGCTTTGTTGATATTTTATTTTACAAAGCCTTCAGGTCAACCATCTGTACATTGTAAAAAATATATTCTCATAAAATATTATATTCAAATGGACTTGAAAAACTTTGTATTGCAAACAACATTAAAAATTTTAAAAAATTAGTCTAAAAAATGTAGTACCTTAATGGTCTCATAAAAATTCGTATCATGTAATGATGCTTAAAAAAATTAGAACTATAATCTAGCTTAGACCTTAATGTTTCATAAAATATCAGACTTAAGATTTGCTAAAATATTAGATCCCTAGTCTCACAAAATGTCAGGCCTTAATAGTCAAAACATTATACTCAAGATTTTACAAAATATTAAGCCTGTAGTCTCGAGAAAAATTGTACCTTAACGGTCTTGCAGAATGTCAAACTTAAGATTTAGCAAACTGCTAGACTTGTGGTCTTTTAAAATGTAAAACTTGTTATTTGGAAAAATGTAACACTCATCAACTAACAAAATGTCAAACTCAAGATTTGGCAAAACATTAAAGTTATGGTCTCATAAAATGACAAGAAATATTTCATAAAACTCAAACTAATGGTCTCACAAAAAGTCATACCTAAAGTCTCCTTAACATCTCACTTAAAGTCTTGTAATTGAAAACATTTAGAAAACACTACAAGAAATCCGTAAGACTCAAATCGAATTAACTCAAGTAGGAAATGTGTGGAAATTAGTGGCAAGATTAAATCACGTTAAAAATACATATGAAAAAAAGCAAGGGAGGAAGAAAAATATGCAATTCATATTTAGAGAAAATACATCCATTTATAGAATTTTTAATAACATATAGGTTTTAAAGAAAAAAAAGGAAGGATTCCACTACGATATTCCTAAAAGTCATCAAAATTTTCATTTTTCAAGTTGAAGACTGAAGTAAATCACACGTTAATATAGAACTCACGTACAATATACGTAATACACAAGAAAGGGGTTGAATTATGTATTCTTTTCATGAATACAAAACTTTGATATTTCTATGAAAAAGAAACTTTTTCAAATGTTAAAGAATACCACAAATGTTATACAAAAATAGTTACGTAGTTAAATCACAAATAGCTTCTATAAACTTGTATAAGAATAAGAACAAGAGAAATTAAAAGTAAAGAGTTAGAGGATAAACGTTGCGATTTTTATACTGGTTCACCCCAAACCTTAGGCTACGTCCAGTCCTCAGAGTTCTTCTGAGATTTCATTATACATCGTCAAATTTACAAGTATTCCTTCTTCCCTTCTAAAGCCTCTTCAGGTCTCTTACCCTGAGTATTCTTTCTGCTATCTTAGCCTCTCTAAGCTCTTAGCCTTTTCTTTCTCTCACTTGAAAGATATTGTGAGCTTTTTGTTACAATAGAGTTTGCTCTCTTGTATCGCACTTTGTATACAAAATTTTTGTAAGTAATAACTTGAAAGTAAAAGATTGTCCAGTCTTCAACTACGACTGATATTTATAGCCTAAGTCTCTAAATGCTTCTTGCTTCTTGATAACTGCTTCTTGATAACCGTTATTCAGTTGAGTTCTGTAACTAACTCCAACTGACTAATTATCAACGTACTAGAGGATCTTTATCTTTGTATCGTCTGTGTTTTCAACTTATTCTACGTTTTGAACTTCTTCTGTGTTTTGAACTTCTTATGTGTTTTCAACTTCTTCTTTGTTTTTAACTTCTTCTGTGTTTTGTGCTTCTTCTGTGTTTTGAACTTCTTTTATGTTTTCCACTTCTTTTGTGTTTTGTGCTTCTTCTGTATTTTGCGCTTCTTCTATGTTTTGCACTTCTTCTGTGTTTTACGCTTTTTTTTTATGTTTTGAACTTCTTCTGTGTTTTCAACTTCTTCTGTTTTTTACACTTCTTTTGTGTTTTGAACTTCATCTATGTTTTCAACTTCTTCTGTGTTTTACGCTTCTTTTGTGTTTTGTGTTTCTTCTGTGTTTCAAACTTCTTCTGTGTTTTGCACTTCTTCTGTGTATTGAACTTCTTCTGTGTTTTCCATTTCTTCTGTCTTTTCAACTGCAAGCTTAACACACTCATCAAAATAGTTCATTTATTTCAATCATTATTATTATTTGATTATCAACAAAATTAATAAACGTGAAGCCTTTTTGACTTAACAATCTCCCCCTTTTTGATGATAACAAATAATCATAATTTTAGAAAGATAAAAATGAATAAACAAATATTATTCATATAACAAATAAGAAGACAACAAAAGATATATAGATGCATATATATAAAATACACAAATGAAAATAAAAACTTGTAATCCTATCTTCTTTTCTTCTTACTGGTCTCCCCCGTTTGCTATCTTTCTTCTGCTTCTGCTCTTCTCCCACTATTTGTTATTAATCAAAAACTTTACCATAGATGCTTCATGATTTTAGAAAACATTTGTTGCATGTTAGTTCGGATCAACTTGAGGTCTTATTCAATAGAAACTCTTAGATACGCCACCTCCTCATATAGATCACCCACTAAGTCACTCAAATCATCAACCTTAGTATGAATTTCTTCAATCTCCTTAACTAAGGCTTCCTGAATCCACTGTATTGTGTGACTAACTTCTTCCACAACAATAGTAGAAACTTGTTGAGATATTCTTGTTGGATAGAAGTTTGTACCAACAGGTGTTTCTGAAGGTAACACATCTAATTTGATGATTTTAATAACAGGAGGTTTGAAAGATTGTTTCCCTTCAGGGAGATCAAGGTCATCAGATCTAGGTAGTTTTGAAATAGGTTTTCCAAGAAGGTGTAGGATATCTTTTATTGAAGATATAAAACTTAAAGGTCTAAAGTGCATAACTAGGTGCATAAAAGTCTCTAAGTTGAAACTAATACCTTCAACCTTGATAGTTATATACTGTCCTTTTATCACTCTTCCAACTACTTGAAAAGTTTCATCTGTAGTGAAGCCTCCACAATAACTACCTGATGCTTTGAAATGTGATGAGAAATATATATTCCTCTTGATTGAGCTGCATTGCATGCCTCATCTATGTTTCTTACTGCTACCTGTATTTGCTCTTCCGTAAGATCACCCGTATTTGCTTCATGGTACATCTTCTGTTTCCCTTTGTCTACATTATGTACAATGTTTGAAGCTCTTGGTTAGATGTCTGGTACAATCTTGATCAATGTTCTATTTGTCACTAGGTAAATAGTATATCAATCCTTGGACATCTTCAATGGATATGGTTATGGCTTTTCATCTCTCAGAATCCCATATAGTCTTCTTTCTTTATGATTTAGAAAGATGTATTGATCGATTATTGATCAGAATAGGTTCAAGTTGTACCTTGACTAACCTTTTCATAGGTTCTTTTATTATAATCGAGCTTCTGCTTCTAACAGTCATCACTTCTTCAATCACCTTCATTCTCAAATCCTCTGTTCTGATATGTTAAGAAGGATTATACTGTACTGGCCTGTGCTCAACTGGCTTTTTCTTTTGTTGAACATCAGGTGAGGTGTTCTTTTTATGACTGGTCTTCAGCTTCTTACTTTCTTCTACCAGTCTAGAAGGAGGTTGTTGTTGAAGTTTCTTCTTCTCAAACACTAACTTCCTCTTAATTTCTATGTCTTTAGTCAATTTTGCTAGCTGTCTTGCAAACTTGAGACCAAAGATCTGGTAGCCTGTGGTGGTTTCTCAGTCTTTTCTGAATCTTTACCAAGAATTAAACTTTTCCCTTTCTTCTGTTCTTTTTGACGCAAGGTTAATAGTCTTAGTGACCTCATTGATTGTTTGGATTTCTTGGAGTAAAATGTCTCCCCTTTTTTTTTCAACGACACTTGTTTTTTAGACTGCTTCACTTGATTATCTTCTCTGTGTGAAATCGTCTTAGCTTTCATTGATACCTCTGACAATTTACCCTTCTTTTCTTCTATGGACATTCTTTCTAAGGATTGAGGTTTTGTCTTCCTTGTGGGTGTAGCTTTTTCATTCAAGCTGCGTCTGGCAATACACTCCCCCTCAGTCCTTGCTTTTGTCATAAAATCTGTATCCTCCTTTTCTTGAGACTTCAAACCCATTCTATTGATAGTTGATGCATTGACGGTGCTTTGTATATTCATCTTCATTATGTTTCCTCTATCAAGAAAAATTCCAGAATCTCTAAAGATTCTTATTAGCGGTATACCATAGGGTAAGGCATTAGAATCTCTCTTCGACTTCATCATATACCTCAAAATCAAGTGTGGAAGATTTATAGGCTGATGATTGAGTAGATGAAACAAGCATTGTCCATCTATCATTGTCACAACATTCTTTGAATCTGTTCTTGGTAGAACATAATGAAAGAGTAGCGCATATAGAACCCTAGCTTTCGGAACAAGAGTTGATGCCTTCTTGTCCTTTGGGTCACTACTCCCATAGAGTTGTCGATTGATTTGTGCTTTCTCTACACTACTTTTAGTCATCCATCTTGTGTTATGAGACACCTCTGCTCCAACACATGGACATTCACTGACCTTCTTTACTAACTCTAGTTTCACAATAACTGACAGTTTATCCATTATTGAAACTAAGGTTTCGTCTACTACTTTTACATTCTTCCAGAACTCATATACTTCATTTAGGTAGACTGTTTCACGAACCTAAAAGAAGTTTTTCCATCCCACTGCATCAATTTCTGGTTCAATATCCATCTTGTTATTCTTCAAGTAGTCGAAGTCAACATACCTTCCATAAATCATAGATTGCTACATTGGTAATCTGTAGACAATGAAACTAAACACACAAATATATTTTTCTCAAAGTAATGATGTTAGTATCTGAAGATGAAAATGTAAACAGAGAGGACTTGATATCAAGAACAGAGTAATGAAACTTTCTGTCGCTAGTTCTGCAAAAAGTCGATTGCAAAGTATTTCAATAATATTTTAGAGTAGATGATACTCTAAAACCTTTGAGAGGATTTCCATCCTTTTCGTAAAAAGTTACAGTCTATGACCTACCGTTACTGCTTCCTTGAAACTTTACGATTTTTTATCTTCCTTACCAAGAAAATCATCTGGGTCATGACGTGTCAGATGATTGATCACTCAACACATCCATATTCAAGTTTCATCTGATTTCTTTGAATCTTTCTTCATTCAAAGGCTTAGTTAAGATATCTGCCCATTGATGATTTGTCTCAATAAAGTGTAGACTCACAATTCCCTTCTATACATAGTCTCGTAGGAAAAGATGTCTAACTTCGATATGCTTTACCCTCGAGTGTTCTATTGGATTCTTCGATAGGTTGATGGCACTTATGTTATCACAGTAAATTGAGATCTGTTCTTCTTGTATTGAATAATCTTCTAATTGATACTTTATCCATAACGTCTGTGAACAATAGCTTGCAGCTGACATATATTCAGCTTCTGCAGTGGATAGAGCAATTGAACTTTGCCTCTTATTTAACCAGGAAACTAGATTATGGCCAAGAAAGTGACAAACTCCACTTGTACTCTTCCTATCAATCCTGTCTCCAACGTAATCAACATCACAGTAGCCAATTAACCTGAAATCTTTACCTTTCTCATACATTAAGCAAAGATCAGTAGAACCTGAAAGATATCTCAAAATTCTTTTAACAGTAATATAGTGAGATTCTCTAGGATCTGCTTGAAATCTAGCACACAAACAGACACTAAATAGAATATCAGATCTGCTTGTTGTAAGATAAAGTAAAGAACCAATAATACCTTTAAAAAGGGTTTGATCAACCTTATTACCTGTTTCATCCTTAGATAAAAGGTTTGAAGGATGGATAGGAGTAGACATAGGTTTCACTTTTTTCATTCCATATTTAACCAACAATTCTTTAATAAATTTCTGTTGATGAATAAAAATCTTTTCTTCGGTTTCCTTAATTTGTAAATCAAGAAAGAATTTTAATTCATCCATCATGCTCATTTCAAATTCACTTTTCATCAAATTCTCAAAACTAGAACATAGCTTTTTAGACGTTGCACCAAAGATAATATCATCAACATAGATCTGTAATATGATGAAATCATTTTTAATGCATTTTTTGAATAAAGTCTTATCTACATGTCCTCTACTAAAACTATTTTCAATTAAAAGGAACTTAGACGATTATACCAAGCTCGAGGAGCTTGTTTCAAGCCATACAAAGCTTTATGAAGTTTACAGACATAATCTGGTTTCTTAGAATCTTCAAAACCAGGGGGTTGCTTTACATAAACCTGTTCATCTATAAAACCATTCAAAAAGGCACTTTTCACTTCCAGTTGAAACAGTTTTATATTATGATAAACAACATATGCAAGCAAAATCCTAATAGCTTCTAATCTAGCTACAGGAGCATTAGTTTCATTACGGACTGTTCCTTCTTGCTGATTATAACCTTGAGCTACTAATTTAGCTTTGTTATGACTTACTCTACCTGACTCATCTAATTTATTTTTAAAAACCCATCTTATTCCTATAATAGACTTTTTGGAGGGTCTGGGAACTAAAGACCAAACTTTATCCCTAGTAAATTGGTTCAGTTCCTCTTGCATGGCTAAAATCCAAGCTTCATTTTGAAGAGCTTCATCAATTTTCTTAGGCTCTATTTTAGACATAAAGGATACATTTGCTTCTCTTCTGAATTTAGAACTAGTTCTCACACCTTCTGAAGTTTCTCTTATAATCAGATTTTTAGGGTGAGAAGATTTATATTTCCAGTCCTTTCTTAGACTAAGATTTCCAGGAACATCTTCTACTTTATCTAGAGGTACATCTGATGGTGACACTTCTACACTATCAACTAAGAGTACTGAAAGAGTTTCATTATTAGTATCATTGCTTCTATCTGGTTTAGAACCATCATCAAATCTGACATAAATAGATTCTTCAATAGATTTAGAAGCAAGATTATAAACCCTATAAGCTTTAGAAGATAATGAATATCCTAGAAAAAATCCAGAATAGACTTTAAAATCAAATTTATCCAAAGTTTCTTTTGTATTCAATATAGTACACTTGCAACCAAATGGATGGAAGTAAGAGATATTAGCCTTCCTTCCTTTCCATAACTCATATGGAGTTTTATTCAACCATGGTCACAAAAGTATTCTATTTTGAATATAACAAGCTATATTTACAGCTTCTACCTAGAAATACTTAGGAAGATTCATTTCACACAACATGGTTCTTGCCATTTTCTGAATCATCCTGTTCTTTCTTTCTACGACTCCATTTTATTGTGGAGTTCTAGGAGCAGAGAAATTATAGAAAATTTCATTCTCTTCACCGAATATTCTAAGTTTTTCATTTTCGAATTCACCACCATGATCATTTCTAATTTCAGCAATAAAAATTCCTTTTTCATTCTGTAATTTTTTGGAAAGACCTTTAAAACATTTAAAAGATTCATCCTTATGTGACAAAAATAATATCCAACAAAATCTAGTGAAGTCATCAATAATTACAAGATCATAATTCTTTTCGCCAAGACTTAATGTCCTAGTTGGACCAAATTAATATATATGTAACAACTCTAGAGGTTTAGATGAAGTTACAATATTTTTAGAAGAAAAAGATGTTTTAATCTGTTTTCCTTTATGACAACTTTCACAAAAGAAATCCTTATTAAAACTTATTTTTGGTAAACCTCTTACCAAATCATGTTTAATCAACTTAGAAATATGTTTAAAACTAATATGACCTAGCTTTTTATGCCAAATCAGTTTTTCCTCATCTATTGATATAAAAACAAGAAATATTTTGACTTTGTAAATCTTCTAAATTAATATTATAAAGATTATTTCATCTTTTGACAGAAAAGAATATGGAACCGCCCTTGTTTCTGACTACACAAGAGTTTTGATTAAAGGATACTTCAAAACTAGAATCACATAATTGACTTACACTAATCAAGTTATATTTTAAACCTTCAACTAGTAGAACATTATTAATAGATGCAAGGAATCTTTATCGATTTTGCTGATTCTAACTATTTTGCCCTGCTGGTTGTCTCCAAAAGTTACTAATCCTCCCTTCTTACTTTGAAGATCTAGGAACACAGACCTTCTTCCCATCATGGGTCGCGAGCATCCACTGCCCAAATACCATTGGTGCTGGTTTCTTTTTCCAAGGAAGGAGATCTGCAGTAGATATTATGTTCTTTTTAGGTACCTCGATTTTCTTGGGTCCTTTGGGGTTAGTCTTATAATTATTCATAAAATGATAATAAGAAGACTGTTGATATTTCTTTCTATAAGGAGCAAAATTCTTTTTGTAATGAGTATTATTTTTAATAAACCCTAGACCACTCTTATCATTAGGGTGTCTATATCTCCCAATCATGTCATGCATTTTCTTCATACTTTCAATAAAGGTTGATAAGTCTGCTGGGAGAGAATTAATCCTTTGTTTCAACTGACTAATTTTCTCAGATCTATCTGTGGTTACTTTTTCCTTCATATCGTCTACTTGTTTCTTAAGGCAGACATTTTCTTTTTCTAATGCTTCCGTGTTCTTCAAGTTTTCGACAAACTTTCTTTTTAAGGATCTATACTACTTTAGTATAACATGTGAATCTTCTAATAATTCTAAGTATGCATCTTGAAGTTCATTAAAGTTAGAAGTTACCTCCTCGTCACCTTTGTTTTCGGCTACTAAGCATATATTTGCGTGTACTGAAGCTTCTGAATCAGAATCAAATTCGGAGGAATCCAAATCTTCCCAAGTTTCCATCATACTCCTTGTATTTTCTTTATTCTTCTTCGGTTTTCTTCTAAGCAACGGACATGCAGACTTGTAGTTTCCTAGTTTGTTGCATTCGTAGCAAATGATAGAGGTCTTCTTGTTCTTGATTTCATCTTTGCTATTGTTCTTAAAAGAAAAATATTTATTTACTTTTGCTTTCTTCTTCCCCATTCTTTTGATTTTTCCTAAAATGAAAGATAATTCATTATCATCTTTGCTTGAATCTTGTTCAGATTCACTGGTATCACCATTTTTGATCTCTTCGATCTTTAATGGTTTTGACAATGAACTTCTATTTCTCTAAGCCTTGTGATTTTTCTAACCAGCCTTTAATGCTATCAATTTGTCTCTTCTAGGTTTGTCTTCAGCATCAAGCTCTACTTTAGGTATCTTCAAAGAACCCAGCAATTCGTCTAGCTTTAATTTGCTCAAGTCCTCGGCCTCTTGTACTGCAACAATTCGTTTTGAAATCTTCCAAACATCTGATCATTAAACTCATCTTCTTTCATTTTAAACAGCTCATATTGATGTACAAGAATGCTGATCTTGGACTCTTTCACCTGGTTTGTGCCTTCATGTGCGATGGATAAGGTGTCCCATATCTCCTTCACAGTTTCACATCCATGAACTTTATCGTATTCACTTTTGCTTAAAGCATAACTCAGAAAAAACTTGGCCTTTGAGTTCAGTTGAAATCTAGCTTTATGATCGGCTGAACATCTGGTACGAGGAATACTATTTCCATCATCATCTACTGGTACGTATGGTCCATTCTCGATGATATCCAAAAGTTTAACGTGTGTGGATTAGATGAAGAGCCGCATCCTGTCCTTCCAATAATGATAATCCTCAGGAGGTCTTGTGACGGAGGTGCCTTCAGCTATAAAAACATATGATTTAGCCAAGGATCTTTGTCCTCACTTTGTAAAGGTGGTTCTTGAAAATCGAGCTCTGATACTGATCGCGACTTTGTCGATTCGATCTTATGATCGATCCTTGGAAACCGGTCAGAAATAATAATTCCAAAGATTGCAATACAGGATGCAACCTCGGGTCGTCTCACTTATTTGGAACCTAGTGAAAAAGGTCTAAACTAGCATAATTACCAAAAATTGCAATCAAAGTTGATAAAATGGGGGGTTTTGGTCATTGAAAGAACTAGTAAAAGTAATTAAAATTGGAGAAAAAGTATAAAGAATATTTTTGGATTTTAAGAAAATAAATGAAATTGAAAATTTGGGTAATAAGCAAATGATAATAAATCCTCTTGAGAATGGGCGCAGGCTATCACGGTTTAAAATGATTTTTTGGGGATAGAATCCACTAAGTTTCAAAAGATCAACCCTAAAGGACTCTTTAGGTCCAAAGATTTAATTAATGAACTCC
>JANZLD010550861.1:0-14319 GCA_026413575.1 Erythroxylum carthagenense
GTGCTTTTCCACTTCTTCTTCTTCACCGACATCTGAATTTCTAAACTCCATAACTTTTGATCCAGAACTCCAAATTTTGCAAACTTTATATCAATGGAAAGCTAAAAGAAATATCTACAACTTTCATGAGAAAATTTTTTCAAAATCTATCTAGATCAATATAGTAAATTCACCAAATTTCAGATCAAAATTTTCACTCTCACTGTTCATTCCCAGAATTTTCAGTCAGCTTCCACTTTTCAAAAACCAACCGCTAAATTTTTAATCTACTCCACTTCACTAAACTCATTCACCACAATCCACACTACCTCTAAAAAGAAAAATTAACCAAGTTCTATCAAGATCATCAAAAATTCAGATATCCATTTTTCTCACTCTTCAGGTTCTGCAAATTTCAACTTTTTATCACCTTCACTATTTTCTTCTCAAACTTCCTTTATACACTCATTCCCATCTTAAACCATCATTTTACAACTACATTTCAACTCAAAAACCATTTTCTTGATCATCTCAAAGGAAAACACCAATTCACGTAGACACATACATATGTATGTTCATGCACAGTGAAGAAATCAAAAATAGATTATACCACCTTTTCATACTTTCATTTCCTACACACATCTTAAACAACATTTCATTGCTATTTCTAACATCCAAAAACAATTTCCACAACATCAGATCACTAGAAATCCATCAAAAACTAAACAACACTATAATCATATTTTTTATCTCATCCACAATATTCATGAATATATACACGTATATGCCATTTTCCATACAGATGACATAAATTCATCCATTTATCCATAACTCTAAAGGATTTATTCACTACTTATTGAAAACTCCACAATCTTCAATTATGTTCAAGCCCTAAGCTCTATGAAAAAATCACGTATTCACTGTGAACATTAACCATCTTCTAGTTTTTCTTAAGGCAAAAGAAACCACTTGCAAGGTGGGGTTGGTATTGGAGAAGGAAAAGCACAGAAATCTTTTAGAAGGATATCTGATGAAAAGAAACTTTGTGTATTGAGAGGAAATTCGAAGAAGGTGATGAAGAAGAAAGAACTTAAAAATATCACTTAACCTTTTTAACTCTTGGGTAACTCAAACTTACTTTCTACAAGGTTCTAAAAATCACTTAGTCAGTGAAACTTGTCACTTTCCTAATGCCTAAACTCTAACCAAGTTCCTTTTGAACTAATTCCCTTAATTCTCATCTTTACAATCTAAGTATCTCTAAATCTTCTTTGATTCCTTTTTTTTATTTTCCATAATACTCTATAAATTTTTGAAATTCACCAAAATTCACCAAAAATTCAAAAATATCACAATTCTACAAATCAATAATATTTCTAATATAACAAATTCAAAATTCTCAAAAATCACAACTTAGTCCAAATATGCCCATAATTATTTATGAATGCATGTACAACAATTTCACTATTCCTGTGTATGTGTATGCCATTTTATGCATGAGCATGAAAATGCAAATTCTAAGCTCTCATTGAACACTCTTATTTACTATTCTAACCTCCTCGCAGTTAACAAGATGTTACAACTCTCCCCTCCTTAAAGAAATTTTGTCCTCGAACTTCTTACCTGTTTGCTCGAACAGGTGGGGATATTGTCTCCTCATATGCTCTTCTATCTCCCATTTAACTGTCATCACTCAAATACTTTCTTCCACTTGACTGTAGTGAATGGAATCACTTGGTATGTCAATCACTTATTTAATCATTTTCTTTCTTAACTAGTTCCTCAATATATATCTCAGATTACTCATTATTTTCACTTCATGTGTCGATGATACATCTTTGTCAAATCATATTAATGTTTCTTAGCATACTAACATATCACACATTATGGATCTAAACATCCTTTTTTTTTAGTAACACTAACTCATAATAATTTCGTGCAGACCAATTCATATCGGGCTTAATCTATCTTCTTCCTAATCTGAGCAAATCTTGTACTCAATGTGAGCACACCTTGGCTAGGTGATATCTTCAGAGACAATTTATCTTTTCCACTTCTCATCGGTGTTAATACACTTAACTCTTAAGTCTATCTCACTACATTTCATAACTTCATTGTTGTCCTACCAATTTCATTCATCTTTTATGAGCCACTATCGCACCCTACACTTTCCTTCTCTCATTATCAAACATACTAACACCAATTTTACTCCAATTTTCCAGAATTGGCCTCTTCCAAGGGTGCTTCATTTCGTAATGAGTCAACTACCATATTGAGTGCATCAATTCTCCTTATTTGATTCGTCATCTTTTTCTTAATCTTATACGTAGATAAAATCCTCTCTTATATGAACTTTCTCCTAACTACACATCATTCATCTCTTATTAAACCATTTATGACTATTTCTTTCCCCTTTTACTCTCTCCTCATTTCTATCTCATTTTCCTATTGTCACTTATTCATCTTACATATATATATATTCGCAGTCCATTCAGAGTTATTGATGCATATTCATCCTAAAATTCTGATCTCAATTTTCCCCTAATATCTTCTTATACTAAATTATAAACTCTTATCACAACACTCACATGACCATTTTGGTTCCAAATTCTTCCTTTTATGATCATAGCAATTTTATGATTTCATTACATTCTGCTTGTACACTTTAGTCTCCTCATTTCTACTCATATCCCTATTTTCCTTAATCAATCCACGGCAATATACCTATTCACACCTATAACATATTCAAGGGTCTATTACCACCGTACACTATTGACATCATATTTAATAATACATCCACCAATACCAAAGTAGTGAATCTCTATTTATCATATCAAACCATATACTATTTCTCCTTTCAAAATATCCATAAACTTTCTTTTTCTCACATTATGACAAATTATCATTTTTCTTATTGTTGCTCATAACTCAAACTCTTAAGGAATGCTAATGCATGTGACTCATACTAGGTATCAGTTGCTACTGTCTACTATGACATGACTAAAATGCATGTGACTTAACACATATTTCAAAATGCCCATATAAGATAGTCCTTTTAGGCTCTGATACCATATAAATATAACACCCCACTCCCACAAGACACGTGCCCAACATCTCGAGGGATATCCGAGTCCGTGCCCCATGAGACTGACTTGCTAGAGCACTCAATCATTCAAAACTCAGTACAAATATTTTTTATCACAAACATAAAGTGCAAAAATCGATAACCAAAATTGGCCCACTTTATTTATAAATATTTTCCACTCACAGATACAATTATTACAAACATTAGTATTCAACAGTCATTTGGGCCCATTTCAGATATAGAACAAATTACTAACATTCATAATGTCTTTACATTCCGATACAACACTTAAGACTAAACTTTCAATACAATGTAAAAAATACATTTGCAGGTGCATACTGATCCCGACCTGAAACTCTTACTCGAAGCCTTTCTAGAGAACTTTATAAAACCTAAAAAGCCACGTTGCAATTTTGATGAGTTTTGCGAACTCAGTTGAGTGAACCATCATTTATGATTTCACCAGATCTTATACACATATCACATATATCACAGATATTCATTCAGATCATACTTATATTCTTGATATTTCACATAACATGGGATATCATATGATCACACAGTTCAATATAGCAAACAACTCATATCAATTTATCACTCATTTCAGCTTTGCAACTCATTCAAAGAAATTCAGTCTTATAATGCTATATGCATGAGACTCATATTCATTCTTATTATTATGACTGAGTGCCTATCATATACTTATACAAATACTAGTCTATAGGGCTCAGTTAGAACAGAATCACGGAGCATAGCTCTACGTGCAAAATCAAAAATCATGGAGTAAAGCTCTACGTGGAAGCATTTTAAACTGGCTACTCAAGTCACAATGTCTTTATCTGAGCATGCATTTTATGAAATGCATCAAATACATATATGTCATATATCACAATCAGTTATGGTGCTCAAACAAAGCTCATAATCATCGGACCTAAGTCTGGCATTCAACTTTCGTTGAGAATTTACATAGCATTCAGAAATCTATAGCAATCAAAACCACAATCAAAGAGCTTGTAATACATTCCTGAATATTGGTTTCCTCAGACAATTCGAGTTTGGAATTCATAAACAAATCACAAGTAGTTCAATAATATTGGAAGTTTAAACAATTCAAATCAAATCAAATCAAATCAATCCTAGGAAATCATCTAGGTTGACTCATAGTATGCTCCAAAATGCTATTGCTTGGATGGTCTGGCAATGTCCGACTAGCGTCCAATGAGTTCTTCCATATCATACAAAACACATTTACAAATATCACACTTTTGCACAATTATAATCATTCAATAATGCACATGTATGTAAAGGAATGTGTACAATGCATGTTCATGATAATCTCGGGGTAATTTATCGAGATCCTTAAGAACAAATCATTCAGATATCAAATTCCTTGTTAATACCATGTATACTTATAATTTGGACCAATAAAAAGCAATGTAAAACCTATTACACAACTTCATTGACCACTTCAAATTTTCTTCCAAGTCACACTTTCAGGTCTACCATTTACATTCGATTAGAAAGTGAAACTGATGTAATTTGATCATACTCTCCCTTAGAAAAGTGTTCCTCTATATCTTATCTTTCCATTGACACCAAAATCACTCAATTTGGTTCAGTAATTTGGAAAATATGCCTCAAACATTATCGGGTTGTTCATATCAAAAATAGTGTACTATGCACAACTTCTATCCAAAAATTCAATATCTTAGAGAAAGAATCTACTTCTTGAGAAAATTTGTAGGCCTATATATCTAGGTTACTCCAAATCAAAAATTATCTCATTTGGAATCCTATAGATCCATATATAATCAAAATACTAAAGGGTATTTAGTAAAACAACATCAGTTCATACTCTTCCAACCGATACCCTTACTTTGATTCGATCAATCTTTTTTGAGTCAAAACCAAAAGCTATAAATTTTTTATGGAGAGATAGAGGAATGTGTTATGAATCCAATGCTTCAAAAATTAGATCAATTGGAGGTCTAGAGAAGAAGCTACGGTCAAAAGAAGCAAGACTGTTCAGTAAAAGACAAAATCCCAAATGCACAATCGTGCATTTGCACGACGGTGCAAATTTCTCTTCACTTCCAAAGTCACGGTGCTTTTGGCCGAAAATCTTAAAAGAGCATGATGGTGCTTTCCACTTCTTGGAGGTCTAAAGAAGAAGTTATGGTCAAAAGAAGCAAGACTGCTCAGTAAAAGACAAAATCCCAAATGCATGATCGTGCATTTGCACGACGGTGCAAATTTCTCTTCACTTCCAAAGTCGCCGTTGTGCTTTTGCATGATGGTGCTTTTTAGCTAAAAGCACGACGGTGCTTTTTGCCTAAAATCTTAAAAGAGCACAACGGTGCTTTTCCACTTCTTCTTCTTCACCGACATCTGAATTTCTAAACTCCATAACTTTTGATCCAGAACTCCAAATTTAGCAAATTTTATATCAATGGAAAGCTAAAAGAAAGATCTATAACTTTCATGAGACAATTTTGTCAAAATCTGTCTAGATCAATACAGTAAATTCACCGAAGTTTAGATCAAAATTTTCACTCACTGTTCATTCCTAGAATTTTCATACAGCTTCCACTTTTCAAAAAGCAACAGCTAAATTTTAAATCTACTCCACTTTACTGAACTCATTCACCACAATCCACACTACCTCTAAAAAGCAAAATTAACCAAGTTCTATCAAGATCATCAAAAATTCAGATATCCATTTTTCTCACTCTTCAGGTTCTGCAAATTTCAACTTTTTATCACCTTCACTATTTTCTTCTCAAACTTCCTTTATACACTCGTTCCCATCTTAAACCATCATTTTACAACTACACTTCAACTCAAAAACCATTTTCTTGATCATCTCAAAGGAAAACACCAACTCATGTAAATACACACATACATATATTAATGCACAGTGAAGAAATTCAAAGTAGAGTATACCACTTTTTCATACTTTCATTTCCTACACTCATCTTAAGCACCATTTCATTGCTATTTCTAACTCCAAAAATAATTTCCACAACATTAGATCACTAGAAATCCCTCAAAAACTAAATAACACTATAATTAAAATTTTCATCTCATCCACAATATTCATGAATATATACACGTATATGCCATTTTTATTGCAGATGACAGAAATTCATCCATTTCATTTCATAAATCCATAACTCTAAAGGATTTATTCACTACTTACTTGTTGAAAACTCCACAATCTTTAATTATCTTCAAGCCCTAAGCTCTAAGCAAAAATCACGTATTCACTGTGAAAAATAACTATCTTCTAGTTTTTCTTAAGGCAAAAGAAACCACTTGCAAGGTTGGGTTGGTATCGGAGAAGGAAAAGCACAGAAATCTTTTAGAAGGATATCTGATGAAAAAAAAACTTCGTGTAGTGAGAGGAAATTCGAAGAAGGTGATGAAGAAGAAAGAACTTAAAAATATCACTTAACCTTTTTAACTCTAGGGTAACTCAAACTTACTTTCTACAAGGTTCTAAAAATCACTTAGTCAGTGACACTTGTCACTTTCCTAATGCCTAAACTCTAACCAAGTGCCTTTTGAATGAATTCCCTTAATTCTCATCTTTACAATCCAAGTATCTCCAAATCTTCTTTTGATTCCTTTTTTTTTATTTTCCATAATACTCTATAAATTTCTAAAATTCTCCAAAATTCACCAAAAATTCAAAAATAAGACAATTCTACAAATCAATAATATTTCCAATATAACAAATTCAAAATTCTCAAAAATCTCAAAAATCACAACTCAGTCCAAATATGCCCGGAATTATTCATGAATGCATGTACAATTATTTCCATATGCAACAATTTTACTATACATGTGTATGTGTATGCCATTTTTTGCATAAGCATGAAAATGTAAATTCTAAGCTCTCATTGAATACTCTTATTTACTATTCTAATCTCCTCATAGGTAACGGGATGCTACAGGTACTCTCTCATTGGAAGTTGGTATGGGTGGCTTGATCCTTACCAAAAGTTCCATCGCTTTTCTCTTCATCCTCTCCATCCTTCTCTCTCTTTCCACTATCTTCTTCATTCAATTATAATTTCCTATCATTTTTTTATTTTTATCATTCTACTAGTTATCTCCTCTACATACTCATCCATCACATCCATTCTCATATAACAATCGAGCTCCTTCTTGCTTTTCAAACTCCTATTCATGTTGAACTTAACTTTTTCATCACCAATACATAAAATAAGAACACCATTATTCACATCAATCAATGCCCGACCAATATTCATAAATGAGCATCCCAAAATCAATGGACAATTTTTGTCCTTAGTAACATCAAGAATGACAAAGTCAACAAAAATCACAAACTTATCTACTTTTACCAAAACATCTTTAACAACTCCATCAAACTTCTTTATGGATTGATCATCTAACTGAGTTGTCATTGATGTTGGATTTATATTATCCAAATTCATCCTCATGAAAATTGACAGTGGCATTAGATTAATACTAGCTCCCAAATCATATAAATATTTAGAAAATTCAACACTATTAACAATAAAAGGAATATTAAAAATCCCTAGATCCTTTAGTTTCCACGACATAATGTTTGTGATCACAGAGATGCAACTAGTTGTCAATGCTACTATCTGATTTGAATCCCAAGTTTGCTTGCGAGAAAGTAATTGCTTTAAGAAATTAGCGTACTTAGGCATGTGCTCCAAAACTTCTAGCAAAGAAAAACTCATATATAACTTATTCAATTTTTCCAAAAAGTTGTTGAATTGGATCTCCACTAGATTCTGACTCACTCTTCTAAGAAATGGTAATTTTGGAGCATACGGTGGAGGTTGAATATATGGGGTTCCTCCTTCTCAGTGACTTTCTCCTTACCTTTTCCTGACTTTTCTCCATTGGATCAGCAACTTCCTTCAAGACCAGCTCAGGTAACTCCTTTCTACTTCTCAATTGAACTGCCTTTAAATGTTCTTTTTGATAAGGTTTTGAAGTGCTAGGAAGGCTACCTAGGGGACTGGTTGATACTGCGGCTGTCAGCTGACCCATCCGCACCTTTAGGTTATAGATTGATGATGCTTGATTTTTAATCAAATGATCAATCTTCACTTGATAACTTTTTAATGCCTAATCACTTTGTGCTTGTACCTCTTTGATATGGTTCACCTTCTATCCAATTGCACCAATCACTTCCATCATCTTTGAAAATTAAGAGCTCAGTCGTGAAAGTTGAGAATCTGTCCTTGTAGCTTAGGTTTCCATTTTTGTCTCTAGCCTTGACTCATTACCTCCAAACATTGACTCTAAGGCAACATGTGAGTCACTTTCCTTTTCTTGAAATCCTAGAGGTCTTTGAGGTCTCCAATTGGTTCCTATAAGGTTCGCCCAAGAAAATTTTGGATGATTTTTCCATCCATCATTATAAGTACTAGAATATGAGTTAATACTTGACCTCTATTGGAACCCTAAAATAATGAGCTTGTTCTATACCTTCAATGCTCATCAAATAACATTATGATGAATTATGACTGTTTGCTACATAAATTTTACAATTTTGATGCATATACTTCAAAGAACTAGATGAAGGTTCAAGATCACTTACCTGTTTCCTTAATGAAGCAATTTTTGTAAATAATGCAACTGTTGAATATGCTAATATAACCCCTTTCTATTCCTTCATCTATAGTGGTTTACTCCTTTCATTATACCAAAGGTAGTTGTTAGCATCCATGTCTTTAATAAGGTCATATGCAACATCTATGATCTTCTTCATCAGTGAACCTCTTACAGCTGCATCAATGGTGTTTCTAGTCGCTGAATTGACCTCATTATAAAATGGGGGCAGCTCCTCTGCAACTCCTTGAAATGCTCCCATGATTCGCACAATGATTCTCCCTCATATTGCTGAAAGTTGGTGATTTCCTTGATAATCCTTGTTGTCTTTGTCAATGGGAAATATTTGGACCAAAAGGCTTGCGCCAATTGGTCCCATGTTCTAACTTGTTCTAAAGTAAGGGAGTTCATCCATACCTTTGCTCGATCCTTTAGTGTGAAGGGAAATAATCTCATCTTCACTACATCTTCCGACAGCCCATTTTGCCTGAATGTATCACAAATTTCCAAAAAATTGACAACGTGAGTATTAGGATCCTCTTGTGAAAAACCATAAAATTGAACATTGCTTTACAAAATACTAAGTGAAGTAGGCTTGATTTCGATTCGCATTCATTGGTGGTTTGGCAATTCCTTGCTGGTTCGAGTTAAACCTGGGCTATATAAAGTCCATCAAAGTTCTTTCTTCACCACCTTGTTCCGTCTGTTCATCCATTATCTACTTAATTTGATCTTGTCTCCTTGCCTTTCTCAATTCCTTTTCTACTTTGGTGATGTCAAGTTCTTGCAATTTCTACGCAACTCCTGCACTCCTTGTGTGCATACACCTATTGCACACCAGAAAAGAATATTAAAGTAAAAATGAAAAGAAAACCTAAATCAAAACAATTCAAACCAAACTTGATGCTAGGTGCAATCCCAACAATGGCATCAAAAAATTGATAGGTAATTTTCTAGATTTTAAATTAAAACCTCTTATCCTGTAAGTATACAAATTGGAAATTGCAGTGTAGATAGGTATCGTCCAATAGAATTTGGTTAGTCACCGAAATAATCCAACTTTTGTTTTGTTTAGAAAACTCAAATAATTAGATTTGAAAGATCCAAAATATAAAAATTAAGACTCATACATATACGCTTCAGGGTTATCACAAAAGTAAGAACACAAATTTAGAAAATGGTGAATTAAAGTATCAATTTATCAACTTAGGATTGTCATTACCTAACAATGTATTCTCTCACTTTGGCAATGTTCATTATGTTTAGTCTTTCCTAATGTCCTTGTTCTTTCACTCTTATTACTTGAACCAAATAATCACTATTTAATGAAGTAGATGAATTATGTAAGCTCTCATTTCCCATTTTTCACTTAACCATTGAAAGGATATGAACAGTTTTTGGATAGCCACTTTTCTATTCAAGATCTCTCTAAATGTCAAGGTAACTTGATATACGGAGTATTCTTGGTGTAATCCCACTCTCATGGCACTTACTAACATATTTCTTAACTCCATATCTCTATTTGAGCTAAGTATGGATAGCCATAAATCATAAATATCAAACACATCCATAACCTTGAATAAAGTGAGGAACTATATAGTTTATGCAATAACAACCCTAATAACTACTTAGAAATCCAAAAAAATCTCATCCAACATGTTCATAACGTATCCATACACCCTTTTCAATCAACAAAATACATAAAGAAGCAAGAAAAGAGAAGAAGAAGGGCTTATATATTGAAGAGCAAATCTGGAATTCTATTATGGTAGCTTTGTGTCTCCTCGAAATCCTTTGATTCCACCTTGAATTCTCTTGATTTTTCTCTCAAAAATGTGTTCTTCTCTCTCCCCTGGATATCTTGCACAACCTCCTCTTTCTAGGGTTTAAAATTGACTTTTTTATACCCCATTTAATGCTTAAAAAGACATAGGAAGGAGGAAGTTGCCAACTAGAATTTTCCATAAAACTTTACTTTCTATCTTGACTTCAATCTGTGATATTTTATCGATTTCTTATCCAAATTGGGCCCTTATTTCACCAATTTGAAATTGAATTTCTCCTTTTTCTTTTGGATCAAAAATGAAAATCATCTAATAAGAATTATATGTTACAAAAGCTTAAAATTGATGATGGGTCAGCCTAGAAAAATTCCAGCTTTCCTTTAGGTCACATGACTTGCTTTCTCTTTGGTTCTTCTATCCTTCCATCTCTCAAAACCACCTCGATAGGATTGAATTATCTTATATTTTCTTATGTATTTTCATGTGATTTCAATCCTATTCTTAAGATAAAATACTTAATTTATGTTGACTACTAGGTTGGATATTTGAGACCAAAAGGAGAAAATGTTCAAGGCAAATTGGAGCACAATTGTACAAAAAAAGATAAATGGTTGCGTTGCGTTTCACGCAGCAACGCATGCATTTAACACACGCAGAAATGCTACGTTAAGGCAGCGTTATGCAGCATATGTTGCATTTTAATCCACGCAGTATACGCTGCATTTAAGCAGCATACACAAGTAAGCGAGGAGGATTTAAAAGGGTTGTGACCCTTATTTGTCCAATCAATTAGCTACAACGCAAGGGGAGGGTAGCGCAGAGCATAAATGTGCAACTGGGGCGTAGGGGCAAGTGTGGCTACGGCTGGTGCGACTTGCTGGTTCAAACGTGGAGGCTAGCACTGGAAGCGGACGTGGAGGCTGGCGCTGGATGTAGCTGGAGGCATGAACAGGATCAAAAACACTCCTACGCTTATTTGTCAAATCAATGAACAGTGCAGTGAAATAGAAAGGAGCTGCTACAGTGAATAAAGATTTAGGGATTTTCAACTAGGGATCGGAATGGGGTCTGAAGCATTTTTTCAAGAAAGACCCATGAAGGGCTAAGCACTCCGATGCCAGTTCGAAGGTGACATCGACGTCAATCACCCGAGTTAAGTATTTTTATTATTATGATGTTTCTTTTTCTCATTAGGAATTGATTATGTTATCCTCTGTTAATTGATTTGGGTTTTGTGTATGGATAATCAAATTTTTGTTATTGTTCGGTTATTTGTATATGAACCTGTTGGGTATTGTGAATTAATGATTTTAATGCGTTCATTGAATCATAAATTGCAAACCCATTGCTAGAATTTCGATATAATCCATAATTGTTATATTGAAATTCATGTGTAGCGTCTAATGTTTCGTAATCATTAGGGATAACATGACCTAGGTTAAATGACGCATCATATGTAGTTGTTGACTTGATTAATCAGTTTTCCTAATTCGTAATGCTACTGCCTAATTAAATCTAGAGATCGTACCCTAGGTTATTCGGTGGTTAGGTTTAATTAACGATTGTATCTTGATTAAATAAAACCTAAGGGAAAACTTGGGTTAATTATTAACCCACGATTAATAGTTGATAGGAGAGATTAAAGAACAACAAATTAAGAAAATATGCTTAGTCAGGGTGTAGGTCAAAATTGAACCAAAGAACTGGGTCCCTATCGAATTCCCCACCTTTATCGTTTTTTGGCATGCTTTCTTTAATTTGTTTTTATTAGTTAGTATTATTTTATTTCTTCTTTCAAATTCCAAAACCCCCCTTTTTTCCTAAACATCGGTTAATTTCATTCCATAAACTTTATACACACTCTCTGTGGGATCAACCTAGACTCGCCACTGCTATAGTAGTAGTTTAGTTATTTTATTTTGACTAGCATAATGACGCGTAATCAAATTTTGGCGTCGTTACTGGGGAGTGCGGTATTTTAGTTTTTGTTTGTGATTTAATTGGTATTTTGTATATATTTGTTCGTAATTAATTTCTTTTCTGTTATTTGGTGATCTTTTCATTTTTATTTTGTGTTTTTTTAAATTTCGATATGGATGGAAGTAATTTCTTTTATAGCTCATATTCTCAATCCTATAACAATGTTTGGACTGATCAACCTAACTTTTGTTATGGATGGGATAATCATCAAAATTACTTCCATAATAGTTTGAAGGACACACAACAATTCTCATACAGACCAGAAACTTCCTTTCACGACTCTGGTCCATCTTTGGAAAAGTTGATTTTGCAATTGTAGGAGAATACTCTACAATTCCAGAAGGATGGAGGGCAATTTCTAAAAACACATGGTCTAATGCCCAAGATTCGGAGAGCCAACATGATTTTATTGCTTCTTTAGAAGAACTTGTTAATAATATTGCTACTAACAATTTGCAATTTCTACAAACTATGAAGCAACAGTTGCAAGAATTCCAACAGGAGACAAAAGCAAGCCAACAGAGCATCGAACACCAATTGGGTCAGATGACAATAAGTCTTGATCGCCTAGAATCGCAAAGTGAAGAGGAGCTGTCGTATCAACCCGAGGTGTATCCAATGGACGTTTGTTCGGAAACTTTACAAAGTGATGAGGAGCTTGAGAATTTTAAGGTCAACTCTCAATGAATTGTTTGTGATGAAGAAGTTGAAAAGGAGCTTGAAGCCAAAAAGGACACATCTTTTAGCTCAGAGGTAAGTACTGAGTCCATGATTATTTTTTAGACTAACTTTTTACCTTTATATAGCAGATTGGAGGAATTGAATGATGAAGAAAAAGGTGAAGAGACGTTCGAAATATTTCCAGAGTATCTTTTAGCTCAGAGGTAAGTACTGAGTCCATGATTATTTTTTAGACTAACTTTTTACCTTTATATAGCAGATTGGAGGAATTGAATGATGAAGAAAAAGGTGAAGAGACGTTCGAAATATTTCCAGAGTATATAGACTCAGTCAGGATTGAGCATCTGAGGATAGGGAAGACACTGAAGGAGGATGACGATCAACTAAGGCCTTATCCAGAACTACCTCACGTGGAAGTGGCACTAACTGTGATACCTGAAGATCACAATTTTCTCACATGAGGAGAAGAAGGAGTTGAGCCAACGACCCTAAACAAAGGCATTTCTTGGGAGGTAACCTAAGGGAAGTAAATGTCTTTTCCTTTAAATTTTCACATTACCTTTTTATACACATGTTGTTATTGAATTTGTTTGTTTTACTTTTTTTTTAGTTTTCAATCAAAATGAGAGGAAGAATAAAACAAATGAAACAAACATTTTTTTCTTGTTTTCTATTGCTTCTGGGATTATATAATCATGATTAGAGTGTGAATTGACTAGAAAATTTCATAGCAACTTTAACATATACTTTTGCTCTTGTGATTGGTCGTTATGCATTATCTTTAGAAGAGTTGTGACTAATGGTAGACAAAGCCGGTGAGATTTTGAGCCTTATTTGACTGACACATTCATTTCAGTCTCATTGCCTTTTGATAATGTGTGACCTTCGTGACATGTACGTCCTAATTTTACATTGAATTTTTATTCAAGACCATATTTTTACCACATGCATTAACATGGATATGATTAGGCATTCTTTGTTTTTCATAAATATTAGCCAAATAACCTATCCTATTGACATGATTTTTCCCTTATTAATCCCTTTGAGCTTTAACCTTTTTTTTTTTGTATAAACCACATTTTATGCTTTTAAACTTAACCAAATGTCCTACCCAAGTCAAAAAGCTAGTGGAACATTTGTGATTGTTGAGTTTGTGGATATACAAAATTCTAAATGTGGGGGTGTACATATGTGAGG
>JANZLD010553467.1:0-14292 GCA_026413575.1 Erythroxylum carthagenense
GCTTAATAAGATTTGAGATTTGTATAAGGTTGATTTTTCCAAAAGTGGAAATTATTTGTGGTGATTTGAATGAGATCATCTATAGATGAAAGAAATGAAAAAGAAAGAAAGAAAACGAGAAAAAAAATTACACCGGTTTTTATACCGTCTCGAATTAGGTTATGTTTTAGGTTTCTAACGCAAACGTTTTTCTTCGATAATTGTATTCGAATGTCAGAATAAGTTTTTGTTCCACTTTTAATTCGATTCTCTTTCAATGATTCGCTTCGCTTTTGTTTCCGAGCCAATTAGTTTCGTGTTCGTTTTCGCTTTTCGATATGTATGCGATTCTTTGTTCTCCGATTTCGATTCGCTTCCGATATGTTTCTGCTTTTGATTCCGATTTGTTTTTGCTTCACTTTGATTTTCGGTCCGTTCGTTTATTTCGCAATTGTATTCGTTCATTTTCGTATTAAATTTCGATTTGCTTCCGCTTTCGTTTTGTGTTTCGCTTTGTTCTCTGCTTCTTCCGTTTCCGCTTTTCCGGTTGAGATCTGGTCTTGATTCGGGTCCCAACACTATGTGCTAGACCTTTTCTAACCCTAGGTAAACATTATAATACTGGAGTCACCACTCATAGCATGAGGACTTGACAGAGTCGTGTTAGCTTTGATACCAAATTGTTAAGCACTAGATCACTCCACGTCCTCGTCCACAGCTTGTGGACTTTCTTAGAGATATGATGATAGGAAATATAGCAGAGAAATATTACAAAGGAAATATACTATTTTTAATAAATTTAAAAATCTGCCCTTATTCATAATTCACTAGCCTTTAAATAGGCGTACACTAAATAGTCTTAATTTAACCAAATAACATAATAAATATTTAACTAAATAACAACTCCTACTCCTAATAGGTAGAGATATAATTGAGTTTAACTAAATAAGAACTCTTACTCTTTCGAAAAATAGCAACTCCTAACACAATAGAATACTCCTAATAAGTCTATAAAACTAGGGACAAATTTAGGATACGTAACAAGATATTACACACAATTTAAATTCTTAATTACAAACTATTAAGAAACTACAGTTTCCTTCATTACGTATGCAATCATTCTTTAATCAAAAGACACATCCAAAGGTACTTTTACTTTTAACGGTTGGTCTTGGTTCCTACAGATGATTCCTGTGCCTTACTCCTATTATTTGGATCTACACGGATTAACACCCGTGCTAAGCTTGAAAGTTTAATGGGGAAAATTTTAGTTTGGATGACCACTCACATCAATCATCCACCAAGCACATACAAATTTATGAATATCATAAACTTTTGTAAACAATAATGGCATAATTAAGCAAAGCATATAATGTAAATATGCTTCAATATATTATCCATAAGATGTAAATTCACATGTATAAGCCAAACATTGATTTCTAAAGCTCATCAATACAAATTATTCATATTGTCATGTCGTATCACTTATTTATAAATGCTAAATTTCCTTTCTATGTTAGGCGTGCACATTCTTGTGGGTGTGGATAACAGGAGCTGTGGATATTTGAAGGTATTAAACTCTAGATACCCGAAGGCATCAAACTATAAATACCTGAAGGTATCGAACTCTAAAGACATTATGGTCTCGAAATGAAGACATCAATGGTGTCAAACTGTAACAACTATACTATAACCTTATAGGCTTGCCTGTCTATCTACCACCAAGACAATAAACTAGGCACCGTAACATTTTCCTTTAACCATTTGCCTATTTCATAATTCATATATTGACAAATCATACAATATTCATTTGAAATCATAAAATCCCTAGTTTTATACATACAAGTCATAACTTACCTCAATTAGAAGGGTATCAAAATCACACTTATATAATTACATTATACACTTATAAGCAATAAATATGCATATAAATCATCTAGATATATGTAAATTTCCTTTAGCATACATTATGATTAATATTAAATTTCAAGGTTTAATCACCAAATTCTCATATGGTAAGTCATATATTATTTATTTCTAAGTTTTTTTTTCAAAGTTTCATAAACATCTGAAAAGGTTTGGATATGATTCGGTAAGAATTAGAAATGAAAACAAAATTAAAATAGTGCAATTTCCTTCCTTTATGTCCCCTGCCCAAAATTCATATCTCCACTTGTTTTGTAATCTTCGCATAGTTAATGTTCAAATTAGGTATTAAGATCATATACAAATTTGTTTCCCTATATCTCTAATTTTCATAGCATCAAAAATCAGGGCATTTGGACTTTTAAATCATGAAACATGCCCCAATCATCACAAGCTGATCTGATATGGGGCAACATCAGGTCACTATTTTCAAACTCAAATTCCTATGTTAGTAAGCCTGAATTAGGTTGGGGTCTCTTCTATAGATATTTAGTTATATGTCTTTAGTTTCATCTACAATTAAAATCTCCTAATTTAGAGGTCTATAGGTTGAGTTATGGCCAAAACAATAGGACTAGTTCAAACGTTCCACTACACGCTACTCTCTTGCATATTCAACCAATTTCATGCAAAGCGACACCCAGGTAATACCAAGACACCATTCCATATCTAAATGAATCTTTTCATCCATTCAAATACACACAAATAGAAATTAAACTAAGTGTAGTCCCAAACCTTGAAATTTGCCAATTAGCTCTTCTTTTAATGCTTTTCCTTCTCTTCCCCTTTTTCTCTGCTTGATTCACCAACTAAAACACAATAAATACATATCTCAATCCCAATTCCAACCCTTCATAAACAAAGCAAGAAAAGATGAAGATGAGAAGAAAAAACACTAATTTTTACTTTGATTATCGCCTAGGATTAGCTTGATTCCTTATGCAAATGGAGAGGAAATGAGATGAGAAGAGAAAATTCTAAAGTTAAAACCCTATATACACTTCCCTCTCCCATCTCTTCTACTCCCTTTTTCATAAAGTTTCTAGTCTTAGACGTATGTTTCAATCCCATTGGACCATATGTTAATTTTTGGCAAAATTGTACATTTAGTCCTTCTTTTTCCTTTAGTTCCCGCATTGGAATATAAAGTCATCAATTGGTTTCATTATAGTCCATATTTCACATATAATTATTAATGTCCATGTCAAAATGAAGAAATTACCAATTTACTCCTATCTTTTAAATTAATTACCAATTTGTCCCTTACTATGCTTGTTACACCTAATTCTTTCTGTTCACTTCTTAATACACCTTAGACATACTATAATGCTTCTAGGGTATATATTGGGTCCTTACACACTCATTACTTCAAATAGTAAATAGCACTTACAACATGCTTACAAGGATATCCATAAAGCTCCCATGTCTGATAACTACATGATTGGTGTCTATCAATCCTTACAATATGCTTGCCATCACCCTTATATACTTCATATGGTCCATTACCATTCTAAACTATTCTCCACTGCATTACATCTTTCTTATTCTTCTCCAATTTCTTCGTAATCCGGTTCAACATTTGAATTCCAGGCATGCAATGCCTCATCACCATGATTCTAATGGTTTCAAGATAGCTGGCCTGTCTCTTACTGATAAAATCCACCTATTAAAAGTTTCACTCATATTGTTGTCAATATTATAGTATTTTGATTTTAAATATTGGTAGTAACTTGCCCACCTCTCTTTAAGATATGCAAGCAATACTGATGCACATCCATATTTCATTTTATCCGGTCTTTTCTATTGTTCGTTGAAATATTTGATGTAAGTTGATCATTAATTCTGAAATTGCTTTCACAAATCCTTGACCTTCCAATTCATATGCCAATTATGGTATATGTGTTTAGCATACATCTGATTAGTGACATATGATAATGTCTCTTTCATAGCCCTAATCAAACCTTATAATAATTAATTTAAGTTAATATAAAATTTCTATAATAATAAATTATAAATAGATGAAGAATAAAATAAATTTTCATATCTGATATAATTCTAAGCCCTTCACCGTTATCAAATTTCAAGTCGGAAGCCAACAGATCCATAAACCATATCTAATAATCAATATTCTCTACCTCCAAATAGCCCAAGCTATGGATATATCCCTCCATCACCATCCCTCCCAAATGAAGTCAATTGTTAGCCTTGGAAATTTGTCTTTAGAAAGCAACCATCAATACAAAAAATTAGCCTTAAATGCCTCTATCTTTTTTATAGCATTAAAAAAATACATAATATTTTAAACTACATAAAAGAGATAAAGATGTACAAATAAATGAATAAATATAGTTGTCGATGATATGTATAAATATTACTTTATATACTTGTAACATATAAGTTTCTTCATTCTTTGCTAGTTGTAACTCTATTGTTGATCCTGGATTGCTAATCCTTAACTCATGTATATATCATTATAGCTTGGTATAATCATTCAGATAATTGGTTTCCTTTTCTTTTCTCAATTTCCTCTTTATTGCTCTATACATACATGAGTTAACAAATATATTAAGTTTTTCTCTGCATTCTTAACCATCTTTGTCATCGAGATACTAAGCTTTTTAAGTATTCTTTCTCTAAAATGTCTCATAAAGAACTTAGCTGAAACCACTTTAGATTTGATAGTAGTAAAACAACTATTCTTAGGATTGCATGTCTCCACTTTGAAGTACCGTTCATTCTTGTCACATCCAACTCCTAAAGGCATCCTTTAATACATCTAACCCTGATCTTATGACTTCCGCCTTTTTTTAACTTGACATCGTATTCTGTTTGTACTGCAAAATCTACAACAACATGTCTGAATTCTTTAGTTGATCCACACTCCATCCCTAATCTCCAATGTGTAGCCACTTAAGATGGATTATTGCTAATTCTAGTATAATGTCTTTGCAATGGTTCATCCGACTCTTCTCCGCATAAATATGCATAACTATCATGATCGATTGATTTAATTTTTATTGGTTGGTTATCATCATGAATGTTAACTTATATAAAACCCCCGTTCTGATCTCTATGATGATTATCTATCTCTTCATTAAATCCTACATCAACTCTTTCACCAACTCCTATACCAACTCATTCACCATCGCTTATAGTAACTCCTTCATAAACTCCTTCACCAACTCCACTAACTTCTTCACCAGCTTCCTCAACATGTTCATCATCATCATAGTCTACCCTAATACCATAACTTCCCTCTTCACCTTCATTATCTCCGTTTTCATCTAGTTATAAGCAATATCTTATATGCAACAATTGTGGTGTTTAACAAATGAGTTACATAAAAATCAATCATTTGGTAGATTTTTATAAGGATAATAAGCCTTATACAACTCTGACTAGATTTAATAAATCTCAACAACTCACTAACTTAAAGTTGGGTATGTTATAATAGACATTGTACACTTGAAGGTATCCTAACTCCTTTCCCATCTCACATATTTTCCTACAGCTAATATAATCAAGGTTTACTTTATCAAAAAGAAAACTTGTTTGCCCATCAACATATTTCAAGCCTGGTTCTACTATGAACTTCTCACCATAAAACAACCCTATACTACCAAATTAGGCTATCACCCACCTATTTATAAGTAAAGGGAAATAATTATAGCCAAATCAAAAGGAAAATGCCCTTGAATATAGCCAAATCATTAAGTCCATAGATTAAACTTAAAAGAAAATAGAATAACTTTTTGTTGTCAACTTTTTCTAATTCATGCATATGAAATTACACCCAAACACAAACATGTTAAGTTATATGGAAATGCACTAATCAAGTTCATGTTGAAAGATTAAATAAACTTCTCATTACTATTAATGGGTTAAAAATACTTATAATTGAACCTCTTTATTAGATAAAATACTCATAATTGAACCTCTCATCAAGGATTGAATTGATGAGATAAGCAGGTTCAATTTATGCATTGTGTGTGACAAATAATAGACCATATACATTTCAAGAAATGCCATCGCTATCAATATTTCGTGCTCATATGTGGTGGAAAGCATATTCATTTAATCTAATTTTACTATTGAGAATGACAATATGAATTTTCTGTAAGATGGCATTATTTTAGGTATTCAATTACTTCGGGTACTCAAATATCCTACACATATTAAGATGGTTTTATTGATAAAATTTTGCATGCTAAAGTTATAAAGTTTAAGTTGTTGATATATTAATTATGTATAATTAATTCTTGTGTATATATCAAATGAATTGTCTACATATTTTAATTCCTACAAGCTAAAGGATTTGTAACTTAAATTGCAAATTTATAATTAATTGAAATAAAAAATCAAGGGATAAACTTGCTTAGGTGGTTCCACCTTTAAATTACATTACTTCTTAAGGCAAATATCCCTCTTATTCGTACAAAAAGGAGAAGAATAATCAACTCACTTAAAGAAGTGCCAACAAAGCATTGATGAACTAAATCCAAAACAAGCTACAAATGGAGGTATGATTTGACTAGACGAAGATCAATACCAAAAAGTATTAAAGAGAGTAATAAATTTATGTTTCCTTGTGAAGTGGAATCTTGAATCTTATGTAATTATTGTCAAACATCCAATATGCAACATAATATTGAATGTAATATAGTCATAATTAACTTTGAAAATTAGTGTTTAATATTTAGTTTGTTCTTAATTTAATGATCAAAGGAAATTCATTATAACTCTGTTACTTTTAACTTTACCAACACATGCACTACCAAAAAGACATGCTCACAACTAAATCATAGAATAGGAACCACAACATGCATTAAATAGCTCAACAAGCATTTCAAACTTAGGTCAAAAATAGGGGACTGTAATATACGAGAAACATAAACAACAAAATCAGCAAAAGAATCATCAAATCAATAAGGAATAGGAGACCACAATATATAATAAACATAAACTAAAACCCGGTCAAAAGAATGGATCTACCACTACATATTGCGCCTATATTGTTTCCTAAAAATCCAATAGAGGCAGGTGGGAGTTGACAAAAACGTTATGCTGCAATTGAGCTTGCTATTGCGATTGAATTTGCAAAAGATCATGCAGGATTTCTACAATTGAATGAAGTGAATTAGGAATTTAGGGATTTCTGCAAAATGTTTGATCAAAAGGATTTAGAGATTTTTGGGATTTTGGGTGAAGAGAAATGGTGATCTTTGATTAGATGGGTCTCACTTTTATTTTAATTACAAAAAGCCACATCAACATTAGTTGGATCCCACTGCTGTGCACAAAATTTAAAAAAAAAAAACACACTTCAACATTAGTTAGATCCCATTGTTGTGGACAAATTTTTTTAAAAAAAAGCAAACCGACAAAGTATAATCTCTATAAAAATTTCTATCCTCATAAATTCTTTTTTAAACATTTTGTAAATGTTGAGATTTAAATTGAACATTTTGAAACATTAAAGTTCAACTTGCATTTTGATTTAAATGTTAAGCTCTAAAAATATACTTTTGGCCTAAAATGTTTCCTTGGAGAACGTTTTCTGAATTTACTTATAAATTCATCGAGGACAACGTTAATTTTTGTTCTTTCATTTAACCTATTACTTAAAATAGATCCCATGTAATTTGTTTTGGAAAATATTTTTTTATTTTAAATTATCAAACAAATTTGTAGAAAATGAGAAAAAAACTAGCCAGTCATTCATATGCAATAAAATAAAAATAAAAAATGTTTTCTTATAGCATTAAAATCCTTGCTTCTTTGTTGCTATCGTCATGTATTTGCTGTCTTCTGCATCTTATCAATAAATCGACGCAAGAAATTCTCAACAGGCATATAAGTGGATTTTTCTTCAAGCATAAAGTTGAAACATATGAATCAATAGATTTATATAAGTGTTGAAATAAGTTGCGATAATTTTTCAACGAAAATTTTCATAATTTAGATTCATCCAAAAACAATCCACATATATAATTTCCAGATCAGTTCAATTGCAGACCAAGGGCGGTGCATAAAAGACCACAATCACATGTTTCGTTTTGGTGCATCAGAATCGGTGAGGCCAAAATCACAACTTAGACGATAGGTCGAAGAAAAAAGTAGGAAAAAATGAAATATGGGTCAGGTTAACCAAATGTTGTTGACAGACGTTCCATGAGAATGCACCATTAAAACAGTAAGGAGAGGAAGTGTAGGTATGTTTAGAACTGATGTTTTATATTTGGATTGTGAACCTAATGATCAGGGAATTAGTGTAAGTTCCCTAGCTTCCGGCATTATTTTCTCAGTAGCATAAATGAAACTGATAAGCTAATAACAGTAACCCCCCCAAAAAAAAAGGAATGACGAGAAGCTTTAAAAGTGCTGTGAAGCACACAAACATGAAGGCTACTCGAAACAAGCTGGTTACACCAAAAGCTGCATATGGAACTTGGTGGGTATCCTGACCTCAACAGTCCGCAAGTGCTATAAGTTGATCAACAACATTTGGCTCCGCAAGTGTGCTGGTGTCTCCCAGTTCATCCAACTGCCTAGCGGCAATTTTCCTCAGGATTCTCCTCATTATCTTTCCACTCCTCGTCTTTGGAAGGCCCGGTGCCCAGTGAATCTTATCAGGTGCCGCAAACGCTCCTATCTGGAAGGTTAAGATCAATAAAAGGCTTTCAATCAATTAGATCACAACGTATGCACGTTTTTCTATGTCTAACTTCCCCAAACACGCAATCTCTTACTTAGCCTGTTGTGAAATTTCCCTTTTCAGGTTTCTTTTCCTTTTAGGATGCGATATACTTCTGCAATTTTTTAGTTCTTAACCATCAAAAGGCTGCTCTAATTTAAAGGTTCAAATTCAACTCCATCATAAGTTGGCCAATAAGATGATTGGAATTTGGTCAATTACACTAGCTTTAGTATTGGTTGTGACATCGACATCTTTACATAAACTGTAAGCTACATGGGATCTCAATATCTAGAGCATGCATTAGGTATTTGAATATATTACCTGCTCTCGTACTGTGAGTATGAGACTTTTCCGGAGTTCTTCACTGTAAGGTACACCCTCTACAAGAGTCACAAATGCATAAATGCCCTGTCCTTTAACCTACCAACAATAAATTTTCAGAGGTGGTTAGTGAAGATAGCATCAAAATGCACTATGTTTACTTCAGTTGTACAAATTATCTAGGATGCATGCCTATGTGCACAATCGTGTGCACACACAAGCACATATACCTCGTGCTCAAAACCAACCACAGCAGCTTCTGCACACTGGGGATGAGAGACAAGAGCAGATTCCACTTCTGCAGTACCGATACGATGACCACTGCCAATTACACACCAAAGTCATTCAAATTATAATTGCAAAATACAGATGACATCTCCAATGTGGCTTCATTGACAAACTTCAGTCTCTAGTCTCAGAAGTCAAAAATATAATGGAGTTCAGGACTTCTTTAAATATTCGTCTGGAGGTTCACAAAACAACAAGAATAAGACCTCACAAAAATCCAAAACATACCTCACATTAATTACATCGTCAACTCTTCCAGTAAGCCAGTAGTATCCATCCTTGTCCCTGGAACATAGATGAAAACCCATTATTCATTTGGTTGGTTTCATCCTCAACCACACAAAACAAATAGGGAACAAGAAGTCAACCCTTGAAGATGGTTAAAATGATGCAACTTTAGAAATAGAAACAAGATACCTGGTACAGCCATCACCACTAAAATAATAGCCCGGAAATGGTTTGAAGTATGTAGTTTCATATCTTTCATGATCACCATATAAAGTGCGAAATGCCCCTGGCCATGAATTTTTCACACATAAATAACCACTGCACTCCCCATCAATCTGAATGCCCTTATCATCCACAATGACAGGCTGCAATTTTATCAAATAAGATCAATGATGCAGAACTAAACATAGTTGGGTTGGTGGTTGGTGAATTAATGAGTCATGGCATAGCAACCTGAACACCAAAGAAAGGAAAAGTTGCAGAACCAGGCTTCTGTGGCCAGGCACCAGGCAATGGAGTAATCTGATGAATAATCATGAGAACAATAAGAAAATAATTCAAAAGAAAACATTCAGAACATAAGCATGCTGAAGTCATACAAGAGTATAATGCCAAACAAACAACCAATTTCAGGTAGTCAAGGACTACTAGGATCATAAAGAGCTGAAGCAATGTGATCATAAAGAGCTGAAGCAATGTGATAAAAGGTAGCTAAAGACAAAAGAATGTCAATACCATGAAGCCCCCAGTTTCAGTTTGCCACCATGTGTCTGATATAGGACATCTTGAATCTCCAACTACGTTAAAAAACCACCTGTAAGGGGCATGGATGTGTTATAAGGTGTTAAGTATTATGAGAACAACAATTGGATAGGACTAGGACCTCCATGCACTTGGATTAATAGGCTCGCCTACGCTTCCAAGAACCCGCAGGGATTTGCGTGAGTAGCGAGTAACATACTGCATGATCATTCATAGTTGATATCAATATACAAGATCAGATCTGGTTTGTATTGTAGTTATGCAGAAGCAGAAAAATAGGCATTAAAGATAAAAAAAGTGTCAAGTTACTTAGGACAATGTTTTACTAGACGTTTAAAACTCATGCACCATATGTCCCAAAAAAAAAAAAAAGATCAGAGGCCAATATCAGTTTCTTCACCTCACACAGCCAACATTAGATGGAATGAAGTTGCAATAGCAGATGACAGCCAAGATAGGCATCATAAGAAATATGGAAAGATTTGATTTTTTTTTTTTTTAAAAAGGCACTGTACTTTGAGAAGGAACATGGGCATTTAAAGCTATTCATAATCAGCAGTGATATCCATCAATGCCTTTAATAACAGAGATTGAAGCAATGCAAGGGAAGTAGCTTGCCTGATCACCATCACGCATTAGGGATCGCACCAACGTTGGGGCAGTGTAAAATATTGTCACATTAAATTTGTCTACAATATCCCAACAGCGTCCAGGGTGAGGATAATTTGGAGCCTGAATGTGGCATGCAGATTGAGCATATGATAGACAAATTTTGCAAAAGAGAATTTGCTCGTAGACAATTTAATTAATCAAGCCTATAGACTTTGAACAATGTATAGATATTCTGAATTGGCTAACATGCTTACGTCTCATTAGCAAAAGTCTAGAAGTATTAGTCCATTATCCTAGTCAATCCCACGAAAAGTGGGCCAAAAACAAGTTTTTCTGCTGTAATATAAAAGAGAAACAAAGTTGTGCATTCACAACAAGTTACCCCTTCGTAAACAACAACAGTTGCTCCATTGAGCATTGGTCCATATGTCACATAACTGTGCCCAGTGATCCACCCACAGTCAGCTGTGCACCTGATATCACAAGGAAGACTTCAGCAATTATGCAGCTTCTTTAAATAGAGTTAAGAAGCAGTAAGCACAAGTTGGAGTCTTCTTCATACCAGTAGACATCAGATGGTTTGTAATCAAATGCATACTTGAAAGTTGTGGCAGTGTAGACCATATACCCTCCAGTGGTATGGAGAACACCCTTTTATAAATTCTAATTAGAACATATGAAATATAAATGTACGTAATATAAATTAGGAAAAGGATTGCAAGCACCTTTGGCTTCCCAGTGCTCCCACTAGTATAGAGGAGAAAAAGGGGATCTTCGGCATCAACCCACTCTACCATGCAGCTAGTTGGATACTTGGGGATGACATCCTGGAAGACAACTCACTAATCACAACTTCAGAAAATAAAAGCTTTTCATGTTTGCACTATCAAATGATGAATTACATAGAAACATTGTTGGTGTGAAGCACAGAGTTACACAGCAGGGAATAGAGACATGAAACTATATAAGCAAGTAATCCGTTCCATCAAATTGTACCGCTTTCTTTCCATGTAGAAATATTACGAAGATCCTGATGCAAGAGATAAAAAATGGGAATTCCTTTTCCCTGGTGGAATTTGGTATATTTGGAAAGATATTGTTAGCTAACCTGCCACCACACATCTCTTCCATCCTGCCATTTAGTGTCCCCCCTCTTCATGGCACATTGATTTTCATATGTCAAGCACAGATCTGTGAAGAAAAGAGGATTTGAAAGTGGGTACGTAGATGGGTTATCTTCTTTCTAAAGCGAAAAATTAAATAGCAGTCCCAAATTTGAAAATTTCGGCAACATGAATGCATACAGTCGAACATAGCTTTTAGCTTAATGAAAACTGAAGAAGATAGTAAAAAAAAAAAAAAAAGGACTTAAGTACCTATAGAAATGCTATTTTTTGAGGATTCAGCAAGGGCAGTGTCAACTATGTCTTTCAGTTGGATAGTCTTGGAGCCTCTTTTAACAGCATTGCAAGTTATTACAACTTTTGGTTTGCAGTCTATGATTCTTTGAGCAAGAGAATCTGCTGAAAATCCTGCAAATACAACCTGGTAGTACAGAAAGGGCAAGTGGCATTTAGCAAGTCCCTGTGTGCATGTAAGAAACAGACAGAAAGGTTGCACAGTTTTGTTCAAGTACCGAGTGAACAGCACCAATACGGGCACATGCAAGCATAGCAATTGGGAGTTCCATGAGCATGGGAAGATAAATTATGACAGCGTCACCCTTTTTAACACCAACATCCTTCAAGTAATTTGCTAGCTGCAGAAGAAGACAGATTGTAGCTTAAGGTTAATCTTTTTCAAGTTGATGGACAAAATAAATAAAACACACACGAGTGTATAAAAACCAAAGACCTGACAAACTCTTTGAAGAAGTTGGGAGTAAGTTAAAGAGTCCTGGAAACCAGGCTCGTTGCCTTCCCAATAAATGGCAATCTTGTCAGCATTTCCAGATTCAACGTTTCTATCCACGCAATTGTAGCAAATGTTGGTTACACCACCCTTGAACCACTGCATACAATTATTGATAAAATAAATATTATTTGGATACTGCTTGCTGCTGATCATCAGCTCATTCTCCTCATCATCACTTTCAAAATAATAAGAATAAAAATAACTATAATGTAGGTGGGAAGTTGATCTAATTGCAAAATAATAAAAATATGCATTCACTTTGATTTGTTTTATGCTTGAAAGTTGCTGAAAAAGAAAAATTAGAACAGCATATGAACAATAAAAATGGCAAATGGGAAGAAAAAGAAAAAAACCTGAATGTCGATAGGGCCATTTCGAACATCAAAATTCTCAGAGAAGACAGGTTGGCCCCATTTCTGTTTCCAGTAGAACTCCGATGCAATGTCTGACCAAAACCCCGCCGGATCTTCAACAGATCTTTTATACAACTCCAAGTACTGGACAGACCATAATTATTAAAATAAATAAAAAAAACTTGATGCTAATAAATCAAGTTATTATCATGAGATAGATTGATCAGAGCAGATAAAAGGTCAATACTCTTTATTATACTAATAAATCAAGTCAGTTTGATAAAGTAGATTCAGTAGAGCAAATGAAAGATCGTTGACATATCTTGCAATTAAGCAATGCTATGAAGCAAGCATTTGTATAGTGGAAAACAAATGAAGAATGTAGAAGAGTAGACAGGAAGGAGCAAACCTTTTGAGGATTGGGAATCAGAGCTTGGCGACAGAATTCGTCGCTGGGTAAGACGAGATCGTTCTCTTCAGAAGCAGGGGACTCGCCAAGTGTAACAGCGTTTATACGAGAGATCTTACCGGCGCCGGAGGGAAAATTGAGAATTGACTCGCCGTGTCTGAGGTGATTGGAAGCCATCCCTATCCGATAATTGCAACAAGCAAATCGTGTCGATGTTGTGATGCAAACGGAACTCAACTTCTTGAATCGTAAATGATTTTTTATAGAGGTATTGACCGTTGACTTATTACTCCCAGTCCCCACAGCCCCTCCAACCCCTGCGCCTCCTACTCCTTCACGTGCGTATAATAAAACACCAACACCTGCAGCGGCTGACAACATCCTCCCCTCTTCTTCTTCTTTCTCCCCACCAATATTTTAATTGGTTATTTATTAATCTCTCATCCTTTATTCAATACATTTCTATTTATTAAATCAACTGATTCTTAAGTATTTATTACAAGATATTCGTCCGAATAGACGATTTCGTATCCAATTTTAAAACCGCCTCGCCTCCTCCATTCCAAGTCCGAGACTCCGAATAGACGATACCGTATCCCATTTAAAAACCGCCTCGCCTCCTCCATTCCATGCCTCGGTCTTATAAAACTAATTATAACGAAACTATTCCTATGATGTTAAATTAAACAGCTGTTTGGGATTTTGCTTAGTTTAGCGACGACGCCTTGTTTTCAGCTTCCTCCTATCTACTATTACAACCAACCATAGATAATTACCACCTAAATCGGAAATATTTTCAAGAT
>JANZLD010554824.1:0-14274 GCA_026413575.1 Erythroxylum carthagenense
GACATCTATGGTATCAGAGAAGAGTGAATGTTAAGCTATGAGCAGTTGGAGTCCGGTCTCCGGGTCGGGTTCCGACAGTTTGCACTCAGGTGGAAACCATCTCACCTTCCTGGATTGTCACAACGGTGATTCCAGATTTCTTTGGAATCACCTGGAAAGGTCCTACTCACTTACTGTCAGAAATCGATTAGATAACCCTAATATCGAGAAGCTTTAGTACCTCCTTCTTTATAACTTCCATCATTAGAGGATTTAACCTACACTGAGCTTACCTTGTGGATTTTGCATCCTCCTCTAACAAAATGTTGTGCATGCATATGGAAGGACTTATCCCTTGGATATTTGAAATAGTCCACCCATGGCCTTCTTATGCTCTCTCAGCAATCAAACCAGCCTCTCCTCTTGATTTGAAGTCAACTCTGTCGAAATGATAACTGGTAGAGTCTGCTTAGGCATACTTCAGATGTGTAGGCAGTGGCTTCAATTCCAATTCTGGTGCCTGCACATCATAAGGTAACAACTTCTGGTGAGATTTAGGTAGTTGTATAGAAGTTAAATCATACTTTTTAAGAGAGCTTTCCAATGATTCTAAGGCAACTGTCATTTCCATAAGTTCTTCTCCCATCTAAACATCAATGATGGCTTCTGCTTCCATATTCTTAGTTAAAATCATTTTCAGATGATCCCTACAACTTAATTTAAACAATCCCTCCACCAAAGGATCAATAACATCAACATAAAAATCAGAATGATCATTATGAGGATGTTTCATGGCATAAAAAATATTGAAATGAATCACTTCCCTATCAAATTCCATTGTGAGGGTACCCTCACGAACATCTGTCTTAGTTTGAGTTGTATTAAGAAACGATCTCCTCAACAAGATAGGTATTGGATTACATAAGGTTTCATTATTTATATCTATAATATAGAAATCTACAGGAAACACTAACTTATTCATCTGCACAAAAAAATCCTCAACCACACCATCAGGATAAGCATTAGTATGGTCAGTCAGTTGTATGATTACACTCGTTTCTTTTAATGGACCCAAATTCAAAGAAGTATAAATCGAATGAGGCATCACATTAATAGAAGCACTCAAATCCAACATAACTCTATTGATCACAGTATTCCCAATATTGCAAGGAATGGTCAATATACCTAGATATCGACATTTTAGAGGCATCTTCTTTCTAAATACCATAGACACATTCTCACCCATCATTACTTTTTCATTTTGCCTCAATTTCCTCTTATGTTTATGAAGTTCTTTCAGGAATTTGGCATACCTTGGTACTTGTTTGATGACCTCAAGCAGTGGTACATGACTTCCACTTTTTGAAAAGTCTCCAATATCTCTTGGTCCTTCTCCTCCTTGTTTGGTTTTATCAATCTGCTTGGAAAAACTGGAGGATTGGTCTTAATAATATTGGGACTTTTGAGATTTACCTTTATACTCGATGATGAATTTTCTTCCTTTTCTAGTTCCTTCTCAATCTCTTCCTCGGTAACAATCTTTGGTGGAGTTCTTTTGAGACCCTCAATCTCATTTCCACTCCTTAGGGTTATGGCACTGACATTATACTAGTTCACCTCGACTTAGGATGGAAATTTTCCTCCATGATGCAATTCTAGGCAATTGAGCCTCACTACCATCTGATCCATTTGTTGCATATCCTATTGCAAATTAATATTATTAGCAATAAGATTCTTAACAAGTTCTTCTAAAGATGTACCTAAACAGGAAGAAGAAGTTCTCTGTGCTCCTTATTACCTTGGTTGAAATATTGTGATCCTTGTGGTTGATTTTGGAAGTAATTTTGTTGTTAGTTCCCTCCATAACTCAAGTTGGAGTGATCCCTCCAACCTGCGTTATACGTCTATAAGTACGGGTTGTGTTGGTTCAGAAAGTTCCTTCCTACAGCTTTCATGTACTCCATACTTCCTTCTTGTAATGTTGGGCACTCATTAGTTGGATGGCTCATTTTCAAGCATATTCCACATACTTTCACTTGTGCCTGTCCAACTGCAATCTATTTCACAAAAGATGTTAGTTCATTTAAGCAATGTTTGATAGATGAAGTACTTACCTTTTATACTCGTCGAACATTATTGCGAGTGTCAAATTGTTGCATGTTAGCAACCATCTGCTTAAGTAGGATCCTAGCCTCAAGTGGAGTCTTCTCACAAAGTGACCCATTGCTTACTGCATCAACCAAACTCCTCTCCGTTGGTAACAGTCCTTCATAGAAATATTATATGAGAAGTTGCTCCCTATGTTGTGGTGCGGATAACTAACACATAACTTCTTGAACTGTTCCAAATAATAGTAAAGAGATTCTCCATTATGCTGCTTAAGGCTATATATTTCCTTCCAAAAACTTGCCGTCTTTGAGGCCAGGAAATATTTCTCTAAGAACAATCTCTTCATCTATAACCAAGTATTTATACTTCTCACTAGTAAATTAAATTTTCCAATCTTTTGCTGCATCTTTGAGTGAGAACAGGAAGGCTTTCAACATGAACTGCTCATTCGTTACCCCAGGAGGCTTCATGCTCAAACAAATCACAACGAGCTTCTTAAGATGCTTGTGTGTATCCTCACTTGGAATACCATGAAAATTGGGTAATAAATGAATTAATCCATATTTTAACTCAAAGGTAACATGTTCAGTAAAATTAGGAAATGTAACACATAGGGGTCTTTGGGTTAAGTTTGGTGTAGACATTCCCTCAACATCCTCGGATTTGCCATATTTGCTTCAAACTTAGGTTTTGGGTCTACTATTGAAGATGTTCCTGCTTCTCTTCTTAACCTCTGTAGTGTTCTCTAGATCTTTAAATCAAATTGCTAAATTTTTCTACGAGGAGATCTAGTCACTACCATGCACCAACATTCATAAACTTTTAAAAGGTAACAAATAAGAAACTGAAAAAGAAATATAAATAAATATATTCACAAAACACCAACCAAAATTAAATACAAAAATTAAACTACCACACTCCCAAGCAACGACCCCAAAATTGGCAATGCATCGTAATGCTAGTAAAAATAAAAACTAGACTACTACTATAGCAATGGTGAGTCTAGATCGATCTAATAGAGAATGTGTGTAAAGTTTTAGAAATGAAATTAACTAGTGTTTAGGTTTAGGAGGGTTTTGGTTTTAGAAATAAGAAAATAAAATGAAATTAGACTAATAAAAACAAATTAAAGAAAATATGTGAAAAATGATTAAACTGTCGAATATATGTAAGGTCTAGTTCTAGGTTCAATCGCAGCCTAAACATGATTAAGCATATTTCATCATCCTAACGTCATCATAACTCTCTTTGGACTATTGATCTAAGATTAATAGAACTTTCTCCTAATTTTGATTTTCCCTTAGGTTTTGTTTAATCAAGATACGCACCTCTACCCTATTTTTTAATTTAATTTTTGGTCCACCTTTACTATTCATGCCTCTTGTTATTATGCGTGTCACACTTTAAAAACATAACCTTGCATAATGTCTATGTCTGTTTTGAATGCAAACATTGTCTACATTTAACGTAAATGTCTGTGTTTACGCATAAAGTCTGCATGAAATGCAAACATTGTTTGCGTAAAACATTTGTTTATGTCATTTCTCTTTATTGATGATGTCGTTTTGTGTCCTTGCTCCTCATTACTGTGATGCTGTTTTGCTTCTTCATCTGCTATTGAAATAATCAATCCAAATGCTTCCCATTAAATTTGAACTCGCGTTCTTACATAGGACATGCATAGCTATAAACAACTTTAATTCATTTTCTTTGTTTTTTCATTTCATGACTTCCTCTTGTCTTTATTTGCTCTAATCTTCTTCTTGATCCAAGAAAACAAGTTAACGTAAATCTTCAAAAAATCACCCAAATATTGTGCTTTTAACTCATTTTAACTTCTTTACTTCCAAATTATACCTAAAATCACATATGAGTCAAAGTGAGTATCTTAAGCAATTTAATGCCATTAATCGTTAAGTTTTATGAAATAATTAAACATATATCACTATTGTTGTTGCCACCTTTTGATAGGAACTTGTTGTTTCCAACTTTCTTATTTCCTTCTCTTTTCTTTATCATATTCTTTTTATAGAAGTGGGTATGATTTCTAACCATAAGGTTGAACTCTTCATTTCCATCTATTTGCAACTCAGTGTCACTTTCATCACCATTTGATTTGTCAGTTACTTTTAGTGTCATTCCTTTTCTATAGTAGGATCCTTCATTTAGCTAAGCTCGGTTTCATGGATCATCAGATTTTCTCATAGCCAGTTGAGTGAAATAGTGTCTAAATCCTTTGACGTTTCTAGAGTTGTCACCTTAGGTCTCTATTCCTTTGATAATGACCTCATAATCTGCATTACAAGCTTGTCATTAGGACATATCTTTCCTAAGTTCTTTAAGGTCGTGATGATGTTTTTGAAGCATCCAAAGAATTCGTCTATAGTCTCTCCCTATTTCATGTCAATAGTTTCATATTGATGCACTAAAAGACTTATTTTATGCTTTTTTACCTCTTTCGTTCTTTTAAATGTGGCTTGTGGTGTATCCCACATTTCCTTTGCTATAGAATAGTATGATATTTTCTCATATTCTTCTTGAGATAATGCACATATCAAATGATGTTTTGCTTTAGCATTTAGCTATGAATTTCTTGTATTGGCATCAGTATGCACTTTTATGTTATTTAAACTGAGAAGTGTAGCTCCAACTCTGATGACTTGCCAGACTTCAATATCTACAGATTGGAGATAGATTGTCATTCTCTATTTCTAATATAAATAGTTATTTCCGTTGAAGTATGGAGGCTTTGAAATGGATTGTCGTTTAAAACTTCTCATATTATTTGTTATGATCTATCACATGTTGTAAAACACAAAAATGTGAAACCTTGCTGTGATACCAAATGATAACACACGCAAGGGGGAGAATTGTATGTGTCAAAGAAATTTTGCAAGGTCTTTCAATTCGTATAATAAACATATCCTAGTTAATGACTAAAATTAGTAAGAGCCTGTCAAACGATAAAGCCTTTTAAACAACAAGAGCTTGTTAAGTGATAGGAGCCTTTTGTGGAATAGGACCCCATTTAAACGAAAGGGGCTTATTGAATGATGAATCCTATTAAAATAATTTAAAAATAGAAGAAACATGTTAAAACTAAAAGGAACCTCTTGCAAGTTGAAAATAGAAGGAATCTCTTACTAAAAAACACATGCATAATATATTGCAAAATTTTAAAAGTCATAAAGAGAGAGAGAGAAGAAGGATACAATCGATTTATACTAGTTTGACTTACAACTCTAGCCTACGTCCAGTCTTCAAGTATCCAACTTGAGTATTTCATTATAAGAATTTGAGTATTAAAATTTACAAGCCTCTCCAAGCTCAAGAGTACATAATTTTTTAAGGTTCTCCAGCCTTCCATACTCGAATTGTGTAATAAGCTTCTAAAAGCTCCCAAAAAATTAACAATTTCTCTCTTGATAGAGTGATTTCACTTTCTAAGCACAATATGAATGATATAATTCTCAAGAATACAGATGCTACTCAAATGTTTTGAAAGTCTGAGTATATTCATTGTTTCACAAGTGTTGTTACTCTTCTTTAAATAGTCAACTTCTTCAACTAGTTGTTGCTCCATCTTACATCCTTCGCCAACTAGATAGATTTAAATCTGAATAATTTTGATGTCTTATTTGCCAAAAATCTTCTAGTAATCACAAGGATAATATATGACCTTTATAATTTGTAGGATCCTTTCGAATAAACCATTTCTAATAAGTTAAGTTCATAAAGAAGGCTCCTGCAAGAAAGGAAATAATTTCCTATAATTTTATTTCCTTTTTAAGAAATGTTATCTATACAAGGAAATAAATCGATTTAAATTTTAAAATATTATATAGTTATTATCAAACCTTGAGCTAACAAAAAGGTACAGCTCCAAACTTATAGTTGCTGCAAGATCCCACGACCACTCCCTTCAAGGTCAAGCACGAGCTTATCTAGGTATAGTAATCAACATGGAATCCAACATAGGGATTAGAAGGTACGGAAGTTCATACAGGGAAGTTGCCATATATGGATGTTCTAGGTGGTGGCATGGTCTTGCACCCAAATCTTGGACGGCCTATCTCTACCTCATGGTAAGGGCACCTTATCAACTGCCAAAATTAATGGGCAAGCATTTCGACATGGACCTCAAATCAACAATGTTTACAAATTAGAGGTTGTGACAGGTAAACATATTGGCCTGCGATGCAAAATTTTCAGAATAGATAGGCTAAGGATGGGCATTACTTGGTAGTGCACGATGTGAAGACAATAAGTTAATTTACACTAAAAGGAAATTAGTTTTTAGCGATGGATAATTACCAATAGAAATGGAACCGTTGGTAATTACCAACAGAAAATCATATTCCATCAGTGAAATTGTTCACAAAAAATTTTAATTTGCAACAGAACAAAAATCTGTCAATAAATATGGAGAGATATCAATCTGGGAAAATTTTTCAACAGAATATAATGATGGTAAGAAATGTTCATAGGTAAAGCAAGCTTTACCTACAACCCTACTGTCAGTAAATTTCGTTGGTAAATTTTAGTCCTAAACATCATCATTTGGCTCCATTTCAAAGTTTAAAAAGAACAAAAATGACATCGTTTGGTGCCGTTTTTTTTGTTTTGATTTATGCTAAATCCCCCATAGTGCCTTCCCCCCATTTCCCCTCTTCCATTTCCCCCACAGCGCCGTTTCTCTCCTATCATTGTTGTCTTTACTATCCCACTGTGCCTCTTGTCATCCGACCATACCTCCTTGTTGTACCACCACGCGTCATCGTTACCGTCATTTGACTATGCCTCCTCGCCGTCTTCAGACCGCGCCTCCTCACCGTTGTCTTCGGATCTACTTCAGGTATGTCGTTGTCATCTTTTTGTGTTCTAATTCCAACGATATCAAGATATATGTTTGTAATGACTAAATGTAAGTGTAGTTATCATTAGTTTAGAATTATAAGTAAATGGAATTAAATTTACGTTTTGGAAAATAATCATCGTTGGTTCATATTTATAGGTAAATGGTGTTAGATTTTATTTTTGTCTTCGTTGGATTATGCCATTATATGTGTTTGTACTCCAGATCTCCCATGAAATCCTGTTAGGTTAACCGAACAATTCACAACAAAGTTGGATATTTTGTGAATTGCTGGATTCATGGATTTCCTCTTAGATTTGTGAATTATTGGATATTTTGAGCATTTTATGCTCAGCTACAAGGTAATATTCTTGTTATGGATGAGTTTTCAGGAGATCTTAGAGTTCCTCAATTTCTTATATGTTGTAGGGCTGCTTCTTGAGTTTGCAGCATTTATAGTCTTGAGAATAAAGATGCCAAAGCACTAGGAAGGCCATGCAAATTAGTCTACTTTCTAATGTGTAGTATACAAAAGAGAACAGGAAGGCTATGCAAATTCTGCGAAAGGTTCTCTATAGTTGGCTCTATAAAATTCCTTGTAGTATCACTTGTAAAATAAACCTTTCTGAAATCCTTTATTTAAGTAATTCAAGAGTTTGAGTAATCTATAGACAATTATTGAACCTTGTCGTACGTTTGTATTACCTAAGACTTAGTTGTGAATTGTTGGATATTTTGAACTATATTTTTCAAGAATAGATGATTACTTAAGTCTAACAACCTATGAACTTCTTTTGGTAGGATTAAAATTTATAGAGCTGCATTTGGTTGTTAATATTAAACTCTAGTTTATTTTGAATTTTGTAACTTTATACAATTGAAGATCCATATTTTTTATGTTTTTATTTTTGTTTTTAATCATTCATAAAATTTGTAATCATTTGTTTTTCAAATGTATATTAAATAGAATATAGACTATACATAATAATCTACAAATCATATGTATATTTTATAACTTCACTTAATCTTTTAATATAGTAACATTAACGATATGCCCTAAGAAAAGCAATGATTGTAATTAAATTAAATTATCGATTGCATATGAATGAGTTCAATATTAAATTAGAAATCAAAATTTTAAGAAAAAAATATATTTTTAAATGAATGAAAATATAAATGACATAAATGACCTATATATACAAATAGAATTATATTTACAAACATTTAAAACTTCAATTAAACATTTGCAGGTCATCTAAAGGTTGGAAACAATGTTACTAAAGAATTCATATTTCATGCCCTATTAATTTTAATAAAATTTATGGATTGAATATATAATTATTTATTATAATTATTAATTTGATAATTAAACATATAAACAATATAACATATATTTTGATACTATCAATTAAATCTTTATTCTAGCTTTTAGGATTTCCTATGTAGCTTACTTTAGGATTTCCTATCTATTTTTTTTATAAAATTAGCGAAATTGAAGATGTACGACATATCATTTAAGGATGATCTTTTGTTTTCATGTATAGTTAACCATCTTTCCTCCTCGCCATCGCTCGCCCATCGCGGGTCGTCATCACCATCTTCCTTTAATCGTCAGTTGAGGTAACATTTTATTCTTTGATTTTTTTAACGACATCGTTGAGATTTGTTCGTTACTATATTTTGTGTACTGCTTTGATTGTCATTTCCTACATTTCTTTGTTTTGGTTATGTTGTTTGACCATCAGCTCACTCTAGATCTGTCATCTTCTTCCTTCACATGCTTCAGTGACTTCTTTTACGCGTCGGTTGAGGTAAGTGGGTTTGGTTATTTATTAGATTTTTGTGTACTTGGTTTAATTTGGGTATTTGTTTGTGGTTTGAGCCTCCCATTTGAACTTGCTGCATTTTTTATTTTAATGGCCAGCACTAACCGAAACTTGTTTGTGGTATGAACTTCGATTTATGGCTTTAAATTTTAAGTATAGTTAATCTAAATTTAAGTTTGCCGTATGAACGTATATTTGATTTTTGATGATATTAATAAATGAATAATTTTAGGGGTTTTGAGGAACTTTAATATAGGATATTGGTTGAGTAGTTGAGCAATGACTATAAACCTTACCATAATTCTGGAAATTTACATTCCTTAGTTTGCTAGTATTTTTCTTAGGTTTTATTGATTTATGCTACAATTGGTAAAATTCTTATAATGTGTATGCTACTTGGCACTTAAGCTCTTGTGGCTTAAACGTTGTTGGTCATAGTTTCACTAACAGTATATGTGCATTTTCAATAGGTTTGTGCTCCTCTGGATTGTTAAGAGAAACTCTGTTATGTTAGAAACTGGGAATTCCAATCATCAATTCCATCGAATAGGAGATTTGGTGGAATGGGAAGTTCATGTATTGATTTAAGAATAAAGAAGACTCTTTAAAATTTGACTCATGTTAAATGTACACAAAGTCTGCATATTGATTGAATTATATAAATTCCATGACCCTAGAATTCTAAAAATTCCATAATGCTATAAGTCACAATAAAAACTTGTTTTCTTGATTCATAGGTGTAAACTTTGGTGATTAATTCAATTGGTTAATATTTAGGGGATGCTATGTAAAATTTAAATGTTCTGTAAACTTTGGCGAGCATGAAGGATACTAACTATGGAATCACTATTTGAAATTAACAGTTTTGCATAAATGAATAATGTTGATAGATCTTGGATGTATAGACGATTAACACCTAATGGTTTCATTAATCCTGAGTTTGTTGAGGGAGTTGAAGCTTTTATTCATTATGCATGTTCTCAACCTACATATATGGATGGCCCAAAGATTGGATGTCCATGTAAAAGTGCAAACACATTGATTTCCTTTCTATTGATGAAGTTAATGAGCATTTGCTGAGAAAAGGGTTTGTCCCTAATTATTTTGAGTGGACACGATATGGGGAACCATTGATTTGTAGCACCTCAAGGGGTAAACAAGTACAATCATCTATGAACTTAAATAACTTTAAAAGGGGGATTGGATTTAGAACAATTAAAGTGGATGCAATTTAAAATCCTTACATGCAAATGGTTTATGATGTAGCCGGTTATACCTTTCAGGAACATATAGAAAATCTTGAAGAAGAACCAAGCCCACATGCAAAATAGTTTTTTGAGTTACTACACTCAGCTGACTAAGAATTATGGCCAAATTGTGAGACAATAACTTAATTTTCTTTAATCGCTAGAATATTGAACATAAAGTCTTAAGTGTATATTTCTGATCGTAATTTTGATAAAATTCTCGAATGGTATAATGAATCATTGCCTTCTGATCGTACAGTGGTTAACAGTTTTTACAATATGAAGAAACTTGTTATGGGTCTTGGTTTGCCCATTGAAAATATTGATTGTTGCAAATTAGGATTTATGTTGTATTAGGGAGATGATGTGAAATTACAAGAGTGTAAATTTTGTGGTCAATCTAAGTTCAAGCCTAGAAAGCATTATATGAAACAGAAATTAGTACCTTGGAAGCGGATGTATTATTTCCCACTAACTTCGAGACTTCAAAAACTATATGCTTATGATATTATTGCATGTCACAAGAGATGGAAAAATGAACACGAATAGTAAGATGGAATAATAAGTCATCCATCAAATGTACTAATATGGAAACATTTCAATGACTCCCATTTTGAGTTTGTAGCGGAAAGTCGAAATGTTAGGTTGGGATTATCGACAGATGGATTCCAACCTTTTGGTCAATCTAGCTATCAATATTCATTATAGCCAATCATAATTACTCCTTATAATTTGCCTCTATGATTGTGTATGAAAGAGGCATATATGTTCTTGACGGTGATTGTGTCAGGGCCTACAAATCCAAAGCATAAAATTGATGTATTCTTACAATCATTAATATCTGAATTGCAGCATTTTATGGTGTTCAAACATATGATATGTCTCAGAAATAAAATTTTATGTTGAGAGTGGCTTTGATGTGGACCATTAGTGATTTTCTGGCATATGCCATGTTTTCTGGATGGAACACAGCAGGAAAAACTGGCTTGTCCTTATTGTGGCAATGATTTTGATGTGTTTTATCTTCCAAACTGGGGCAAAACATATTGGTTTAACAATTACAGGAAATTTTTTCCTCCAAATCATCCATTTAGGCGCAGTAAACAAAAGTACATTAAGAATACGTGGTAAAAACACTTCCTTCCTCTCACAAAGCTAGTGAAGAGATTTTGCAGGAGATTGAGAAATTAGGCTTCGTGAAGGTTACAAAATTTAAAGCTGATGAAGTTAATACAAGCATTAGTAAAAACTTTGGTTGGAGAAAACGTAGCATCTTTTAGGATTTGCCATACTGGAAAACTAATTTGATACATTATAATCTAGATGTGATGCATATTGAAAAAAATATTTTTGACAATTTGTTCCATACCATACTGAACATTGAAAGGAGGATAAAAGACAATGCAAAATCACGAGTTGATTGACAACTTTTTTGTAGAAAGAATGAGTTACATAAAGATCTTTGCACCGATAAATATCCGAAAGCATGTTACACTTTGGGCAAAAAACAAAACAAAATATTGTGTGAATGGTTGAAAACTCTATAGTTTCCTAATGGTTATGTTTCAAACTTCGCAAGGTATGTGGATATAAAGAAGTACAAATTATTTGGGACGAAAAGTCATGATTATCATATGTTTACACAAAGGCTAGTTTCAATTGCATTTCGGGGGTTGCTATCAAATAAGGTTTGGGAAGTAACAACAGAATTAAGTTTTTTTCTTCTAAAAGTTTAACATCATGTGAAATCAAGTTAGTTAAAATGGAAAAACTAGAAAGGAAAATTCCAGTAATTTTGTGCAAGTTAGAAGGGATTTTTTTCTCCAAGCTTCTTTGACTGTATAGAGCATCTACCTATGCATTTAGCATAAGAGGCAAAACTAGCCGATCCAGTTCAATATCGATGGATGTATCTGTTTGAGAGGCAATTCAATAAAAATGATTGTAATTGAAGTAATAACATGATTTAACAACTAAATTGTAATAACCCTATTCACTAATATAGGTACTTGCATCACTTAAAGAAAAATGTCAAAAATAAGGCTAGAGTTGAAGGTTCGATATGTAATACTTATTTAATGGAGGAAGCTAGTATGCTTTGTTCATATTATTTTGAGCTGCATGTTCACACAAGAGAAAGAAAAGTTCCTCATAATGATGGTGGGGGAGGAACGAGTGATGCTGATGGTAACTTATCCATTTTCACATATCCTAGATGAACATGTGGACTTTCAACAAGAAGAATGTTAACAGAAGAAGAAATTGAGGCTACCCATAGTTACATTTTATTGAATTGTCAAAAGGTTCAACCTTTCGTGCAGTAAGTTGAAATTGATTATTTGGGTTCTAAAATTTAGTGTTGTTCATAACTGAAACACATAATAATGTTTTTAAATTATATGAGGAATTGTTATGCAAGCTAATGCCAGAAAAAACATAGGATGATATCAATAAAGAAGTTAGAAGACACTTCCCTTGATGGTTTGAGAAATATGTAAGTTTTCACTTACAAATATTGAAATGGTTGAAATATAAGATTTAAGTGTTCAAATGGCATTATACTCTTTGATATGATAATTTATTTTATGTAGGCCTTAGAAAATCCAATATAGAACAAATTCATATGTGATCTTGTGAAGGGACCTCTGCGAACTGTTAAATTATATCCAATGTATTTAGTTGATGAACACAAATATTATACAAAATATCATGATCATAGTATGGCAACAATAAATAGTGGAGTTTGCAAACAAGGAGAATTGATGGATTACTATGGTAAAATTATTGAGATACTTGAAATTGAGTACCCTGTATTGCCAATAAAGCAAAGTATGATATTTAAGTGTGACTGGTTTGATCTGACTCCAAATGTTGGTACAAAAGTGCATAGCCTATACAATCTAGTTGAAATCAATAACCGAAGAAAATTAAGACAATTTTAACCTTTCGTGTTGGCAATGCAAGCGATTCAGGTGTATTATGTCCCTTTTCTCAGCTTACGACGGGATAAGTCAGATTGGTTGTCTATTTCCAAAGTTACCCTAGAGTTGTTTTTAAATCACATGGAAAAAGAGAATAGAGAATTGAAAGTGAAGCATTTCAGGAAGATGATTATGAAATAAACGCATCTGACACATATGATGATAATAAACCTTTAAACGATCTATCTAATGAATATGTTGAAACTTTATATGTAGAGGATGATGAGGGCCACAGATCTAAAGAGGAGCCTAAGTTTGATTCTTATTCTTTAGAAAAAGAAGATGATTTTAATTTACAATTAAGTGATGATAGTGATTAATTTATGCTTTTAATTGAATATAATATTCAACAAATCAATTATTTCCTTTTCAATATATTGTGTGAAATATTGAATTCAAATTCTTATATTTCTATAAAATTCAATCAAATATGAATTTCGGAATTGAAATATATCACCAAAGAGACAACGTGATATAATGAAACCGAGGTTTAAACAATGATTCGAAGGTACTTACTGTCAAGTTAAACGATCACGTTTTGCAGCTGCAACTGAATCACCTCCTCCCCCTCCAGCTATTACACTTGCAGATGAGGCATCACCTTCCATACCTAATGCCACACCATCCACCACCCCTATATCATCCACTACCCCTATAGTGATAGAGATATCAAGGGTAAACGATGTGGATGAAGGAGGCGACCATCACCCTAGAGTTGAAGGACCTAATGGAAGAACTTACATCACAATTGTCAATAATCTGTAAGTGAAAATACATGAAACGCTATATATTGATAATTAAGTTATAGGTTTAAATTTAAAAATGGTATAAAATTATTTGTTTTTATATTATGTTGATTTCTCTTAGACTGTGTTTTAGAAATATGACATCCAAATTTAAGGAGAAGATTGATCTTAAGAGTTATGTATGCAAGAATATCTCTAATGCTATAAAGGAATTTTACTATCAGGAGTTTGAGGTATAATAAAAAATATTATTTCTTTTTTAATTTATTTGTATACATTAATTAGATAAATATTATTATATTATAAGTATTTATCAAATTTTTTCCTTTTATTTCTGAAAGATTTTTTTTGGGAATCTAAATTTGACATGATTATATATAAAGTATGAGAGAGATAAGCACGTACACATTATCGAGACTTTGTTGGTGCGATACATAAGGCTAGTATATGATTGCTGTAACACCCCACTCCCGTAAGACCCGAACCCGATATCGTTGGTGATATCCGAGTCCGTGCCCCGCGAGAGTAGCG